>JAAGEH010000190.1:445905-475473 GCA_011751065.1 Lasiurus cinereus | reverse complement strand
TCTACTTACTGGGTTCTCCTAAGTAGTAAAACAAGAGAGTGGCGGCAGAGCAGTGGGGAGCATAGTAGGTGCTTGATGGCTATGAAAGGTTTGTCGTTGTCCCCTCGGGCCCCGCCCACACCAAACCGGCTCCTGCCTGGCTCCAGCCCACAAAGCCTGGCACAGCCGCGGGGGCATATTCCGGCCTCTCTGGGCTGGAGTCGGGCCATCAGCGGATGAGATCACTGCTGTTTGTTAGCTCCAAATAATGGAATTTTCCGTTCACTTGACCCACGGAGGGCATCTATCCCCACATTGTGGGTGGGACAGCTGGCTCCAGAGCAATAAAAAGGCTCCACCAACTCCATCGGGAAAAAGCGGAGGCCCTGGGTCTGGAGCCGGGGCCGCTCCTGCGGTGGGCACAGCCGGGAAACGCAGCTGGTGCTGCCAGGAGAAGGTGGACTCAGCGAGAGCTGCCCCTCTCACCTGCAGGCTGAGGCCCCGGGAGGAGAAGGCGGGGATGCAGCAGGCCAGCGTCGGGCACCAGAATGGGGCTTTGCTCTTCTTGTCCTCGTCCGGACATCGCCAGCCTGGCTGGTTCTCCTCTCCTGCAGCGAAAGGAAGGAGGGGGTGAGGCAGGCCGGCGTGCGAGGACCACGCAGGCTGTGAGCAGTCCTGGGAGCCCAGGGAGCCCCCACAGGCCCCGGAGGCCCAGCCTGCACGGCGGCCGAGACAGACCCCTCCACTCACTCGCCCTGCTGACGCCTAACCCCACTCCTGCCGATCTGAGATGGAATCTGGCCCCACTCTGTGGTCATGGCCGTGGGTCCCCAGCAAGGAGCCCAGTCACCTAAGGTTTGAGTCCCCCACTTGACCCGTCTTTTGCTTAACAACCTTGTGCCAATCACCCCAATTCCTTGAGCCTCGATTTCCCCACCTATAAAGCAGGGACGCTGAAAATGCCTTCATCCCGTGGCAGCTGTGAGCATCCAGTGAAATAACAGGGAAAGGGGCTCAGGAAGCGCTGAGAGGCGGACTCAGTCCAGGCCCGGCTGCCCTGCCCTTCGCTTCTGAGAGGGGCGAGGGTCAAAGACCAGCACGCGGACAAGGTGATTTTCGGTTGTGATGACGATGTAAGTTCGGCTGCTTTTATACCTGTCGGTGATGATGATGATGCCGGGGAAGACTCTTACTCTGGCTTCCTTTGAAGCTGCCCTAAAACCTCCAGGTCCCCCAGTCAAGCTGGGCATAGACGCCCCGGGGACCTGTTACACATACAGATACCCAGGCCCTCGACTCACATTTGGAGACCTCTGCGCTCAAGATCATCCACTGTCCCACTGGTTCCTTCCCATCTGTCAGGGCTCCCTCAGGTGCTGCCGCCTCCAAGAAGGCCTCCATGACCACCCAGCTACAGTGGCTCCCTTTTTTCTGGGGGAAAGCCCCTGACTCTAAAGACCCTGTCAGACTACTTGCATAGCCTTCACCACAATTTCAAATCTCCGTGTCTACTTTCTTGTTTATAATCCGTCTCCATACGTCTCTAGAATATGCCAGATCCGGGTTATCTCATTCGTCACTGTCTCCCCGGCACCCAGCACGCTGCCTGCACAATTAATGCTCAGCAAACATGGGCTGAAAGAATGAATGAAAGGAGTGAGCAAGTGAGGGGGTGAGCAGACCTCCATTTCTTCCAAAGCATTCTCCCTGCTAAGGAGCCCATCCTTACGCTGCACATGGCGACACTCTATATGACAACTGCCTTCCCGGGACCTGGACAGCAGGGGCACAGTACGGCTAGGACACCCTACTGTGCGTCCGTGCATCAGGCACACACTGCGTGCTGTGCTCATGTCCCCCAGCTTTGTTTTCACACAACAAGCACAGTCAGATAATGATCTTCACTTCACATGTGATGAGAGAGACACTCAGGGATGATGCTGACCAGGTCACATGCATGCTTACGTGGCCGAGCCCAGACGGGGACCAAGGACCGTCTGACTCAAAGCCCAGGTTCTTGCTCTAAACCAGGCAGTCTGGTAGCATCTCACCTCCTCCCGACAGCCAGGAGCATTACTGCCCTCTGAGGTGGTGACGCTGGACAATGAAGAGGAGGCTCAGCCCCAAAGAGCCAGAGGCGCTGGGACACCCTGAGCGGGAGGGGCCGCTTAGCACAGGGCTGTGAAGCAGAGGGGAGCTGAGAGCGCTGGAGTTGGGAGGAGAGCTCATCGATGGGACTGGCGTGGCACAGCCTTCCCACCCGGTGGCGAAGAGCACGCCCTGGAGGAGTGCCGTCAGGGAGAGGAGACGGGATGTCACTGAAGGGCGCCACATCGGGGTTACACAAGCTAAGTCCCCGGTGGTCTCTGCAGCATGGCGCCTACTGCTGGCAACTCCGGAGGAGGTGCTTAGAGATCTGCTCAGGCCCTGACTGGTTTGGCTCAGTGGATAGAGCGTCGGCCTGCAGACTGAAAGGTCCCAGGTTTGATTCCGGTCAAGGGCATGTACCTTGGTTGCAGGCACATCCCCAGTAGGAGGTGTGCAAGAGGCAGCTGATCGATGTTTCTCTCTCATTGATGTTTCTAGCTCTCTATCCCTCTCCCTTCTTCTCTGTAAAAAATCAATAAAATATATATTTTTTAAAAAGATCTATTCAGAGGACCTTGCACGAATTGTTCTGATCACAAAGAATAATAGCTAAGTGGGCAGGAGGGGGTTGGGAATGGATTTGTAATGTAGCATAGACCAGTGGTCGGCAAACCCCGCGGCTCGCGAGCCACATGCGGCTCTTTGGCCCCTTGAGTGTGGCTTGGCATTAGAACCATTTCTTCAAAATAGACTCGCCCAGGCCGAAAACCGACTTCTGCGCACGGGCCACGAGGTTTCAATCGCACTGCACGTGATATTTTGTGGAAGAGCCACACTTAAGGGGCCAAAGAGCCGCATGTGGCTCGAGAGCCACAGTCTGCCGACCACTCTGGCATAGACTGTGGGGATGGGCTCATGGGCACACACTAATCTCCAAACTCTTCAAGTTGTATGCAATGAGACACGCACAGCCTGTTGCACGTCAATCATGCCTCATGAAGTGGCTTTTGAGAAAATGCCATTGCCCCAGAGGAAGTGGCACCTGAGTGTCAGTCACAGCGAGAGAACTGGGACACGGTGGCAGGTGTGGATGTCAGCGACGCTTGCAAATGTCAGGCACGATCAGTGCCTGCCCCACCCGCTCTCCCGCCCGGAGCGCCCACTCCCTCCAGCAGCAGAATTTCGGGGCGGGGAGCTCACTCCCTACCTGGGCGCTCTGCCCCACTGGGCCCCGGAGACAAGTCCCATCAAGCACGGTTCCTTCCACGGAGGAGGCGAGGCCACCACGGGAAAGACAACTAGGGCACGGGGCGGGCACCAGCATCGCAGGACTGCGTGCACCTCACTTCACAGCTTACAAAGCGGCCCCCCACGCTCTCCTTTCATCCTCCCGGCCGCCAGGGGTCAGTGTTTCCTTCCCCATTCTACCCCGAGCAACAGAGGCAGGGCCCAGAGCCCAGGAACAAAGCCAGGGGACCCTGCACACAGCCCCTGCCACACGGGGTGTTTGCCAAGACACCCCCACCCCTACCCCCTCCCCCACTGTGGGGCAGCACCCACCTCCTTGGGGGGAATGAGGACTGGGAGATCTGAGCGTGCCCCTGCTCTCAAGGAGCTTACAGTCACGCAGACCCTCCCCCACACACACCAGAGGGGAGCCCAGCAGCGCCCCCAAACCCCATGCCTCTCGGGAGGCTTCCCAGAGCTCAGACCTTGAACATGACGCCCCAATCACGCCTCCCCCTGAGCTCCACTGGCCTCCCCCCGACGCAGCCCATCAAGTCCAGGCGACTTGTTAGGACACATCTTTCTTAACGATCTGACCTTCTCCTTCCAGATGGCGCCGCCCCGGCCTGCGCCCGGGAGTGTTCAAGGAAAATGGAGTTGCCGCTTCCCATCTGCCACTGCCATTGTCCCTGTCACAGAACCGGCGGCTGAGACCGAATGAGAAACGGAGGGCCCACCTGGGATAAGTGACATGAAGGACTGGTGCCAACGTCAGAGCTGTGACTTCCCAGTGACGTTAAGTGGGGGCTGGTGAGCCCCCGGCTCTGCAGCACCCACAGAACCAAAGAGCGCCCTTGGGACGGCGGGGGCAGCTCGGGGCCGGGAGCCCTCAGGACAGCCCCCCAGGCTGCGGGAGGCCGGCTGTCCTGGCAGATCCGGCCTCACTCGGTGCCACACTGAGCGGACACTTAGCCCTCAGAGGCTGTGGCCTCATCTGGAAAGTGGGGGAACCGTTCCAGCCGTCCGCAGCTGCTGTGAGCACCGGAAAGAACGGACATAAGGCCTGGCAGACCCCAGGCACTCAAGAAAGCAGGCCCATTCTGGTCGCTGTCCTTGAGGTGGAGAGTCTTGCCCATGACTACGCGGAAGGGCCCTGTCCACGGGGCTCCCGCCGATCGGCCTGTCCAACTCCTGCTCAGACCCAGCGCCACACCCGCAAACAGCCGACTGCCTTCCCTCCCTCTCACAGCTCCCGGCACAGACCTCACCACGCATCCTCTCCAAACACCACTCCCCTGGGATCCAGTCGAGCGGCCACGGTCACCCAGCTGGGTAACACCCACCTCATGCCCAGGCCACCTCGGCCCCTTCCTGGAGGGCAGACCCACTTCCAGCGAGGGCTCGGCCAGGTCCCGACCTCAGGTTGAGGGTTCAAGGACATGAGGGTCACAGCACTCCTGGCACACACCTGGGCCGTGCTCAGGGCTCCCCAATGGACCCATCGCAAAGTGGGGGGGGGGCAGTGGTGTTACCGGGAGGGCCGAGGGCTAGAATAACAACCGCGCCAGAGCAGCAAGGGAGAGGCCCGGGCTGAGCCTGTGTGATAGATTTGCCCCATGAGATATGCCCCGTGCAGTCGGGGTGAGAGGAAGATACAGGGGGGAAATTAAAGGAGGAACATCCTTCGAGAATTAATTTTTTTAAACATATTTTAATGGGCTCATGTTATTTTTCCCCTCCCACCAGGCACCGCAGATAAAAAAAAAAACTGGCAAAATAAAAGGCTCAAATTATTCAAGCCCCAGGGGAACCCAGGCGCTCACATAAGATTGGAAATGGCTCTCGTTCCATTAAAACTTTCTGCTGCAGTGACACTGCGCAGACAGGGCGGCTGAGCAGCTTTGCGGGCAGTGAGGACTGCGAGGCTCACATCAGGCAGCTCCTCCCCGCCCACGCCCCGCCCCCCTCAACAAAGCAGCTGGGGTTCCGACAGATCCACCGGCCTTTGGAGCAGGTGCACCAACGGGGCAAAGGCATGTGCACCAGCAGGGGCGTGGCCTGAGCGGGCAGCCGGGGGGTGGGGTGGGGGGCGCCAGCTTAGCCTTTAGGAGCGGCCTCTGCTTACAATCCTTCCTCCACCCTCCTGGTGGCTAAGATGCATCCAGCAGTGGCCTGTGCACTCTCAGCACCAGATCCTAGAAGGGACTGGTGAGCAGAAGCCTCTGATCCTGGCTCCCCCAAAGCCACAGCCTCCTCCCAAGCCCTCCCGACCTCCACGTGCCCTCTGCCAGAATGATTCACTTAAGTAGAACCCGGGCCATGCCACTGCCCGGCTCTCAGGGCTACAACAAATAGCTCCCCATCAAGTTCCATTCACCTTGCCCTGGCTTTCTCAAAAATCTGCCCAACCCCCCAGCTCTGGCTACCTCAGGACCTTTGCACGTGCTGTTGTTTTCCAGCCTGGACCATTTTTCCGGAAGCTCTGCCTGGCTTCAGATGTCACCTCCTCAGATGCCCTCTGTGACAGCACTCCCAACCCCCAGGCTCGGTGCCAGTCAGCTCACCCAGCTCTGTACCCTCACAGCACACCCCCTCCCTGATGGTTTGCTCCCCCTGTAAAGTCTGCCTGCCCCTCATAAATCATGAGTTCCTTGAGGGTAGGGATCTTTCTATCTCTATCACTGCTCATTTCCCCTCTGCCTAAAATTACTGTAGAGACTCAATAGATCGTTGTTTCATTGACGAAAGCCATTGACGAAAGTCCTGACCCCTTTCCGGAAAGGTCGCAGAACCCATTGGAAATATACACTTATCCAGAAAAGATCACAGCAGAAACCCAGAAAGCAATCACCGCGATTGGCTGGAATCAGCAAGAGAGAAGTCCAGGACAGCGCAAGGAATAAAAGCTCTGATTGGCAAGGGCCGGGGCCTTTTGTCAATTTACAAAAAAACACACACAAATAAAGTAATTATAACTTAATGAATGTGGTTTGGCAGATAGACACTCGCCCAGTGGAGGAGGCGGATGGACAGGAGCGGCCGTCCGGGCTGCCCTCCTGCTGTCTGAGCTCAGGCCAGTCACAGACGGCCCGGGGCCTCCGAACCCCACCTGTGAAAAGGGGCTCACACGGCTGTTTAGGGCTACTGCGAGTGTGAAACGAAGGCAGGGAGGAAAACGCTTAGGAAAATGCGTGCTCGCAGGAAGCGCTCTGTGCATACAGGTGCCCGCTGTTAGCTGTATTTTATCGGGGTGCACGAGAGAAAAGAACCATAAAGAAGTCCTTGAGAGAAAATCCATTTAGTCTACCCTGCGTCGTGTGTGGATAACAGCTTTGTTAGGATGGGATTCAGCTACCATAAAACCCAGCCTTTTAAAGTGTATACTTCTCCGCTTTCCGGTATAGTGAGAGTTGGGCAACCATCACCCCAAAATTGAGGGTATTTTCATCACTCTCACTAAAACAACAACAACAACAAAATCTCCTTAGTGGTCCCTCTCCAATCCCCCTCCTCCACTAATTTACCATGTCGATTCCCACTGTTTTCTAGATGGGGAAACTGAGGCGTGGGGAGGGAGTGACTTGCCCAAGGTCACTGAGCAGCCGCAAGACTCAGAACCCTTGCTCCAGCTGCCCTACCTCCTCCCCTCCCCCAACTCAGGAGCCTCCTTCCCCCATGAGCCTGGATGCCCCCCATGCACACATACATACACACCCCAAACATCCCCTCTCCCCCCGCTGCCCGCTAAGGTGCTCTCTTGGGGGCTTTACTTACGGAGTCCAATCTTGGCCAGGTGCAACCTGTTGACCCAGGAGATCTTGCTCAGGGGGTTGGGGGTGATGAAGACCACCATGAAGCTGATGGGACGGCCGGACCTTCGGGGAGAAGGGCGAGAAGGGTGAGGAGTGTGCGCGCTCAAAGAAAGGGTCTGGCTCCCCTGGGGCCAGCACCCAGCTCTTCCCTCAACCCCATGCCTGGGAGAAAAGTCTGCTCAGAGCAGCCACGTGTGGCCAGGGAGGCCGGTGGCCTGCCCAGCAAAGCCTCGGTCCCCTGGGGGAGGGGTCCCTCCACCCACCAGGGCCCCAGGAGCAAGGCACCTCCCCCAGAGGGCCAGGCCACACGGCAGCCCAGCCCCAGGTGCCTCGGCTTGGCACCTAGCAGAGCCAGAGGTGCCAGCCCTCTGTAGGCTAAGAGGCGAGAGGCCCTGCCAGGGCTCCACCCGGTCAGCTTTCCAGGGGCCTTATCAGACACCTGCTCCGGCAGCCTCTGCCAGGTTTCTTTCTGCATTTCCGGTGCCATATCCTCAGGGCAATGGCACTTGGCAAAGGGCAGTTTGTCAAGTGGACACATGAATGAATGAAGAGTGAATGAAGGGGGTTATGGCCAGGCCAGAGGCAGCCAGAGGTCCCTGTGGTCACCACACTGGCATTCCACCTTGGAGCATCAGGGGCCCCTCGGTGGTGGGCAGGGCCACGGTGCCTACACCTCCCTCCTATCACAGCAATACTAACAAACGGACCAGCTCCAGGTGCCCCCTCCGATGCCCCCTCCCAATACCCCACTTCACCGCTGGCCCCTCTGCCCCTCACTTGTCGGGTTTCCCGGGAAGCAGGAGCCGGAGGCGGCACTTGTTGGCCGAGTGGATCTCCTCCTCCTTCACCCGCATCAGCCTCTGCAGGGCCAGGCACCAGTCTTGAGCCACGGTCATGTTCAGGTTCTAGGGCGGAGGAGGCCAATGATGTCCCTACACAGCCCCCTCACTCCCCAGAAGCCACACCAGATCCTCAGAATCCACCTGACACCCCTGTTCTGAGAGGTGGCAGCTTCCTTCCCATCCTAGGGCAACACCAGGAAGGGGCAGACAGACTGGCCACCGTGTTGTTTTCTAACAACAACAAAAAACACCAGGCAGCCGGGACCGGTTTGGCTCAGTGGATAGAGCATCAGCTTTCGGACTGAGAGGTCCCAGGTTCGATTCCGGTCCGGGGCATGTACCTTGGTTGTGGGCACATCTCCACTGTGGGGCGTGCAGGAGGCGGCTGATCGATATCTCTCTCTCATCGATGTTTCTGACTTTCTTTCTCTCTCCCTTCCTCTCTGTAAAAAATTAAAAAAATATATTAAAAAAAAAAAAAACACCAGGCAGCCGGGCCCCCCTCTAGCTGAACCAGAGCTTCAACTTGAAACAGAGGCCACACACCAGACTTCTAGGAAAGACAGGGGGAATATCACTCCTACCGGTTGGGAGCTCAGAGCCACAGCCTCACCAGGGCACTGGGGCTGCCCGGAGGGCGGAGCCGGAGCCCCGCAGGCCAGGCCAGCACCGCGTACCTGGTAGGTGCCGTGCAGCGTGCTGATGAGGAGGGTGATCTGCTCCACCACGGCCAGGTCCTTCTGCAGGTCCTGCAGCTCCTGGAAGAGTCGCGGGGGACCGAAGTACACCTTACCTGGGCAGAGAGGGACCAGGTCAGCTCAGGCGCGGGAAGGCGCCAATGAGCACCCGCGTGTCCACTCACTGCAGAGAAGAAGAGCTGTCCCTCCAGGGATGTGGCAGCAGAGATACAGGAAGAAGCATTACCAGGCTCTTGTCTACCGGGGAGCACAGGGCCGACCCAGGTAAAGTCCGGCACCTGTGAGGCAGGGCACACTCGGTCTCTACAAAGGGACAGAGGTGACCAGAAGACAGAACCAACTTTGCCTGCAAGAGTTGGGACCAAGAAGTAGGACAGCATGTGCAAAGGCACTGTGGCTTGAGGAAGCCTGTGAACAGCAAGTTGTTCAAGAGCATGCTGAGGCCCTACTATGTGCCAGGTTCTATTCCAGGGGTGAGTGGGACAGGTGTGAACAAGACAGGGTCCCCACTTATGGAGTGTGTGACCTGGGGGAAGGGGAAGGCTGGGGACGCCGTCAGTTACATCCACAGATGATGGGGGGTGAAGACTATCAGAGCAATGAGACAGGGAAGGATGCTCAGATCTCTACCGATGACACAAATGGAGTGCCGGCGGCTTGGGAGCTGGACAGCAAGAGACGGAGCAGGAGGGACCCGCAGGACAGGAGGGGGAAGTCCTTCCATGCCATGCTAGCGAACTTGGGCTGTCTTCTCTAGGCCGTGGCTTCTCAAGCTGAGATCCATGGGATCCCGTGAGGGGAGCTATTTTGGGTTGTCACTAAGATGATGATCTAAAAATCAGATGTGCTGAAACCAGTTTGGCTCAGTGGCTAGAGCGTCGGCCTGCAGACTGAAGGGTCCCAGGTTCGATTCCGGTCAAGGGCATGTATCTTGGTTGTGGGCACATCCCCAGTAGGAGGTGTGCAGAAGGCGGCTAATCGATGTCTCTCTCTCATCGATGTTTCTAACTCTCTATCTCTCTCTCTTCCTCTCTGTAAAAAATCAATAAAATATTTAAAAAAAAAATAAAATAAAAATCAGATGCACATCCTGAGTCCCCTGGAGATGATGACTTCAAAGCCAGGTTCCCTGCATGGAACCGGGCCCCCATGGGCCTTGGTCCTGAGCAGGGCGAACTGAATGGTCACCATGGAGCAGGGAGAAGGTGGCCAGGGGAGGGAAGTGATGGCTCACAGCCAACAAAGGGCGAGTGGGCTTTGCAGGGACCCCGACAGGTACACTGGTGGGAATGTGGGTCACCATAAGGCACCCCGTGTCATGGGTGCAGAGAGCTCCAAAGAGCCTGCTCGTAGGAGGCCACATCCATATTGCCAGCAATGTGGTGCCAGCAAAACAACCTCCCCCATCCCCTGGCATTAATGCCGTTCATTTGAATTTTACGGTTTTGTAGCTTCATGTTTATCCTGTTTGTGATTTTTGTTTTGGTTTTATGGTTGTTCAAAAGGGGGCTGAGCATAAGGCGTCAATTATACCTAGTCTTATATTTGCACACATTTGAATAACAATATAATAAAAAATCATTCATGGCCAACTGGGGTTCAACGAGAATTTCTTTTCCCCCTTAAAGGGGACTTGGCAGCATATGGCTGTCACCTCAGGAACGAAGCACAGACAGACAGTGGTTGAAGGAGGCCCCAGAGTGAAGCAGGGGCCGGGGGGAGCAGAGCCGGGGCTGCAGGTGACTCCGAGCCCCCCCCAGGGCAGCCGGGCAGCCCTTCCCGCCTCCCAGACCAGAAGGAAGAACGCAGCATCTGGACGCGGGTGCAGCTGGCCGGCCAGCCCTCCAAGGCGAGAGTCGATGATACAATCACCCTGCTTCCAGCATCGGAACAGCCCATGAGGCAACCTCCAGGGTCAGGCGGTGGACACAGTCCAGGGCCTGAGCCGAGCCCGGCCGATGGGGGCAGGGAGTGCAGCCAAGCGCCCCCCAAGCCCTCAGAAGGTACTTCCGGCTAAGTGCTCCTCTCCGCTGGCTCTGCAGTCAGCACCCTTCATTCATTCCACAAACGGCTGTTAACACGCCCTGGAACCAGCTCCAGGCCGGGCTACCATCCCACCAAGGGCAAAACGGCAGCCAAAGCGCCAGCCTTGAGAGCAGGGGGAGGGTGGGGGGTCAGGGGCGGCACCTGGTCCAGGCCACAGGGATTTAAAAGGGTCCCTGAGGAAGGGCCACCTGAGCTCGGATGAGTAAAGGAAAATAGACAAAACCAGCCCGAGGGATGGTCAGGACAGGGGAGGGAGGACTGGGCAGGGCCAGGAAGCCCTGACCTGGTCCCTGAGGGTGCAGGGGCAGGATCAGTATCACCTGAGACCCTCGCTGACTGTCCAGAGAGGCAAACTGAGGCCCAGAGAGGAGGTGACACCTGCCCACATCACTCAGGGAGGCAGGCAATGCTCACTCGAGGACTGGAAGTCAGCTTCCTGACTACAAGTCATTGCCTGTGCAGGCACATGTGTGTGCCAGGGCACGTTTGACTGAAGTGGGCAGGGCCGGGAGCACCTGTCCAGGGTGTGCAGGTGCGGCTGTGGGATGTGCGTGTGCTCACACAGGTTGGGGTGTGGGTGTGGGGATGAGGGGTGGGGCTGGAAACCAGCAAGAGCTCTGGACCCAGTGGCCCATTGGCCTGGGGGCCCCCAGATGGGCCCCCGGATCCTGAGCGGGCGGCAGCCGGGCGGTACTCACTCTGAGCCTGGCCCGAGGCGGAGGCCTTCTTGGCGCCGGCGTGCTGGATGAGCACGTTGTCCTTGTCGTAGGAGCCGCCCTCCTGGCCCACCTCCACCACCTGCACCTGGGGCAGCGCCGTATTCCACTTCACCACGTACTTGGGCCCCAGGGGCACCAGGCTGCTGATCTCCAGCTGGCCCCTGCAGGGACAGAGAGGGGGGGCCTGAAGAGCCAGCAGCACCCCGCCCCGGGCCAGCCCAGATGCCCCTTCTCAGCGCATCCGCTCAGCCAGGCACCTCACCACCCAGCACAACACCTCAGGCCAAAACTAAGCCGGGCAGGGCAGGGAGCCGTCTCTTCTGAGGCAAAAGCACCAGGCACCCAGTCCCCAGCCCCAGATCCAGAACCAGGTGCCCCCGAAGCCCCCAAGCCCCTACCTGTGGTTGGCAGGCCTGAGGAGAGAGACAAGAAGGAGGGAAAGATGGTTACTGTTGCCGAGTGATTCCTACAGGGAAGGAGACTGCTGGGGGCTGGCCAGCTGTGGGCAGAGGGGACCACACGGAGGGCCTGCTCCCTGGGCCGGGCACTGGCCTCCAGGCACCTATGCCCACAGCAGCCCTGCAGGAAGCCTTTATTATTCTGGATGAGGACACTGTGCTCAGACAGGTCACAGGACTCGCCCCAAATCACCCAGGCTGATCCCCCCGCAAAGTGGGCCGCGAGCATCCCCATCTCACTTTCCCAGCATGCTAGACGGGCAGAGAGGCTGTGGTCAGAATGGTCCTTAGGACATCAATGGGACTTTAAAATGAGGGTGTGGGAGAACAGGCATGTGGGAGGGTATCGACCCAACCATAAGCTGGCTGCCGCTCTGCTCTGGGACACAGGCTTCCTTGCCCGAGTGCCCTACCTATGGACTGGCACAAAGCCAGGGCTCAATAAGTATCTGATGGGTTAACAGTGCCCAAGTCCCCCAACAGTCCTGCTGGCTTCCCTTCTAGGCTTGGAATCTGCAACCATGGACAATCCCCAGCTCGGCACCATGACCCGGGCTATGGTCATGGGCAGGTGCCCAGCCAACCCTGGGTGTGGCATCTAAGCCAAGCCCCGTGGGCACCCTGACCCCACGGGTGTTCCAGGCAGGGGTGGGAGACTCAGGCTGGGATTCCACTATGGCGACTGCTTTCCCTCGGGGGTCTTGGCTATTGTGGCCGCACCGTTGTGTCCGGGTTGTTTCTAAAGTGCGTGAAACACTGGGAGCAGCCGAAGCCGGTTTGGCTCAGTGGATAGAGAGTCAGCCTGCGGACTAAAAGGTCCCAGGTTCGATTCTGGTCAAGGGCATGTATCTTGGTTGTGGGCATATCCCCAATGGGGGGCGTGCAGGAGGCAGCTGATCGATGTTTCTCTCCCATCAATGTTTCTAAATCTCTATCCCTCTTCCTTCTTCTCTGTAAAAATCAATAAAATATATTTTTAAAAAAACCACTTGGAGCAGAGATCTTCCTCCACCAGCAGACAGGAGCCCGGCTGGGGAGGTCAGCTGCAGTGCCTTTGGTAAAAGGTCATCATCTCTACCGTCTACAGGCCAAGCAATGGGCACAGGTGAGCAAACAGCGCTGGCACAGGGAGCAGCAGTAGAGGAGACACGTGTGCCCGGGCAATGTGGGCCCAGCATGTGGGATCTTCACATTTTCAAGTAAAGCCAATGTCTCCTCTACCTTTGGGTGAAGGGCTTACATGAACCGTACAAAAGATCCCTGGAGGCCTAATGCAACCCATGGGCCACAGGTCTGCTGACTCCGGTCTAAAGAAACACCCTACCCCCGTTCAGGGCTCCAACCCCTCTGGGCACAGCCTGGCAGCCAGCTCTGGGCACTTCTACACCCTCTGACCCAGGAGCAGCACCCCGGCTTCTGCGGAAGAAGATGCTCTGGGCAGTGGGGGACAGGCCCAGGCTTGTGTGAGAAACACTGAGGTCCAGCGGGAGGGAGAGCCATGGAACCAGAGCGGCTGGACACAGGGAGGATCCCCTGAATTTCAAAGTGGTCAGAACTCAGGAGGCTGGTCAGGGACCAGAACCAGCCACATTGTGCAATGGACAGCTGTCGCCCAAAGGCCGGGACCAGGAACAGAGCAGGCTGGAAGGGATGGGAGAGGAAGCTGGTGTATCAGAGACCTAAACTGAGCTTCCTGAATGCTGTCACAGAGGCAGTCATAGGGTGGCCAGCTGAGGGACCCTATTACAGAGGGGCCGGCCTCGGGACCTTATCATAGAGGGGCCAGCCGAGGGACCCTGTCACAGAGGGGCCGAGGGACTCAGTCATAGGGTGGCCAGCTGAGAGACCCTATTACAGAGGGACCGGCCTCGGGACCTTATCATAGAGGGGCTAGCCAAGGGACCCCGTCACAGAGGGGCCAGGTTAGAGACTCTGTCATAGGGTGGCCAGCCGAGGGACCCCGTCACAGAGGGGCCAGGTGAGAGACCCTGTCATAGGGTGGCCAGCAGAGGGACTCCATCACAGGGGGGCCGGCCGAGGGACCCTGTCACAGAGGGACCAGCTGAGGGACTGCGACAGGACATGAATAGGTCCCAGGGGCCAAGGCCCAGCCGCTCACTTGAAGTTGATGTTGGCGCAGACCAGCATGTCGTTGAGCAGGAAGACCCTGCGCTCCTTGGACTTGATCAGCTGCCCGCGGTCACCGTACACCGTCTCCGTCAGCGTCTCACAGAGGAGCAGCTGCCTCTGGCCCGAGGTCAACAGCTGGTGGAGGGGGACAGAGCAAGGTCAGCACCAACAAGCACGCAGGCAGCTACACAGACATCACGGGCCCAAGACCCAGGACGCTCCGGCTAAAAGGAGCCTGAGGCTGGAGAGGCTGAGAAGGCGGGGCCTGGCCCTCCACCTCCAGGCGACAAGAGGCACTGGGCGGGCCACAGGCTGGGACCTCCGAGCACCCACCCTGCCCGGCAGCAGCATCCCTCCCAGGTGAGCCAGCCATGGCCGCCCGTCCCTCTGGCAGCCCCGCCCGACCAGCACCACAGGGACCCCAGCCCCGGCTCCCCGAGCACCATCCGGGGATCATTTCACCTGCCCATGCCTCAGCTGTCAAATGGGGACAACAAACTCCACCACTCAGGTCACCAAGGTAACGCATGAGCAGACATGGCTATGTAACTTCCCAAGCCCCGAGCAAGATGGAAATGTGCCCTCATTCAAGGTACTACGAATTACAAGACAGCGACAGCAGCACATTAAAGCCAGTGTGGGCCTTTCTGCACCCTAGCCCTTGTCAGTTCAGGGGGGGACACCCCCAAAGCTGACACTGCAAAGACGGCAGCTGCTCCCGCCGCCACTGTCTATGATCGAGCTCCCTGGGAAGAAGTGTGGCTTCACGCAGGGAGACCCCAACCTGAAAGTCAGTCTGGTCCCTGCACCCTGACTTGTGAAACAGCCTCGGATATTCTCGCCCCTTGGAAGGGTTCCCAACGGGGCGACCTTCTGAGGTGGCCAAGGACTTTCAAGCCCCAGGTCTCCCTGCAGCCTGGACCCCAAGAACCCCCTCCAGCCCTGGGACCACCATCCCATCCGGGACCCCCTGGGAAAACAACTTTTTACTAACAGGAATATTTGGGGGTGAGAGGGGTTTAGCAAAATTCATTCAACATAGGAATGTCTGAGCAGAGTTGTTTTATTCCTTTAATCTCCCCATGCTGATCTTTGTTAGTTTGTTTAATGGTTTGTAATCATTCCATTATTAGATTATACACTGAGTGGCCAGATGATGATGATCTCTGAACACATCATCATCTGGCCACTCAGTGTATAGCCTATATAATAAAAGGCTCATATGCAAATGGTCCCCTGGACCAGGAGTTGGACCAGCAGGCGTCATGTTGCCCATGACTCCAAGGGCAACAGTTATCCTCCCATCCCCCTGCCCCCACCTCACCAGGGAAAGGCCAGCCCCCCCAAACCTCTCCTGGAAAGAATGCCTGTCAGTCTCCACAAAACCACGCGCCTCGTGTCAACAGAGAAGTGTAAACAGTACGGAACCCCACGGTGTGCCGGACACGGCGCTCTCAGCACTAAGTACAGTGGTACCTCGAGATACAAGTTTAATTCGTTTCGTAACCTCGAGGCGTGGGAAACTATGAGATGCTCGAGTCGCGGTAAACTGGTGGGTCGTGTGCAGCCGGCCGATCCGCGCGATGACTCCTATCTCAAATGTTGCTCGTATTTCAAAGCAAAAATCGCTCGCTCAATGGCTCGTATCTCAAAAATCTCGTATGTTAGGGCACTCGTACCTCGAGGTACCACTGTATTCTGCTTCTCATTTTACTTGCTCAGCAGTCCCGAGGCCATGCGCACCCCCAGAAGAGGAAACGGAGACCCCAGAGGTGAAGAGACCTCCGAGACCCAACTTGGATGGAGCCAGGCCACGGGCGCTGTCCCTCCAGCTTGTGGCTGGGCCATCAGGGTCAGGGGAGAACCCGCGGCTCCTCACACAGAAAAAGGTTTGAGGTTCCTCAGGTCCTCCTCCCACGACTCCTACCAGTAAGCTGACCTCGCTCAGCAGACAGCGGGCCCCTGGGAGACGGCCAAGTGGGCCGTGACCCAAAACTTGGAAGAGGAAAGTCCCCTGGGCCCCTGGCCACCACCCCCTGCCCTGGGGCAGATTGAACAAGAAAGAGAAAACCCAGGTATTGCACAACCGCCCCCCCGGAGGGTCCCGAGCAGGCACATGATGAAATAGCCGCACAGTTCCGCTTGGGGCCCACCCCGTTTCGTTTCCGCTTTCCCCGGGGTGACGAACCAGGGGAAAGCCACTGGCCTGGCTGAGATTGCCCAAGGGGGCCCTGGCAGGGGGAAGGCACGGCGGCGGCCGGAGTCACACTCTTCACGGCACCCACACCTAGCAAGCAGCCCCTCTCCATGACAGGCGGAGAAACAGACTCAGAGCCTGCAGTTCCTGGCCCAACACCAACCGATTTTCCTGACCTCCAGTCAATGTCCACCACGCCTTACTGCCCGGGTCCCCCTAGGGGACAGAGCAGAATAGAAGAGATGGCTCTTTCCAGCTCTTCCAATCCTTCAGGAAGACCCACAAGTCTGAGTTTATGGGCTAGCTCTCCATTTTCAAATGTTGGCAATTAATTCCTTTTTAAAAAATATATTTTATTCACTTTTTTATAGAGAGGAAGGGAGAGGGATAGAGAGTTAGAAACATCAATGAGAGAGGGACATCGATCAGCTGCCTCCTGCACACTCCCCACTGGGGATGTGCCCACAACCAACGTACATGCCCTTGACCGGAATAGAACCCGGGACCCTTCAATCTGCAGGCTGATGCTCTATTCACTAAGCCAGTGGTCAGCAAACTGCGGCTCTCGAGCCGCAGTTTGCTGCTCTGTTGACTAATAAGTTTGCGGACCACTGGGATAGGGGCTCAATCACAAGGAACAGCAACAGCCTGTAATTATTGGAATCGAGAGTCTAGGTCAATGGTCAGCAAACTCATTAGCCAACAGAATGACAAACCGCAACTTGTGAGCCACATGTGGCTCTCGAGCCGCAGTTTGAGAACCACTGCACTAAGCCAAACTGGTTAAGGCTCCATTTCTCTTTTTTAGCTCCAGTGTAGGCCCTTAAACATATGTGCAGCCTGAATTTGGCCTGAGGTGAAAGTCTCGAAATGTAGAACCCCTATGGGTTGTCTTGTCTCAGCCTGGTTTCACAGGCTGTGGTAAAGATAAAAAAAAAAAAAATGGCCATGTGGGTTAGAGCGCACTGTATACTGTAAGGTTGCGGTCCGCCTGGAGAGGGCTGTTTTTCCTGACAGCCCTTCCTGTACAGAACATTCCACCCATGTGGCCAACATCTCACTGGCCTTAGTCACTGGCCTTAGTTCTGCTTTCGGGCCCACAGAGCCCCAGTTTTCCCCCAAAAGATCTGCGCACCTCCGTATGAGCCAGCACAAAGTCACTTCCCCAAAGAACGGCCGCCGTCCCCGCCAATGTGCCCTGGGGCAGGGTGGCCTCGCCCAGACCATCTGGGCCGACTTCCACCCTCCGGAAGGGGAAAGAAGGCGAAACCCGGGGTGCAGATCTGGGTACGCAGGAGCCGAGGTCACATGCCACTGGGACACAGAGGACTGACGTCTGCCAACAGGTGGCTCTCGGAGGTGACTGTTTTGTACTGGCTTTGTATTGTTTATATGTTTTTATTGATTTCAGAGAGGAAGGGAGAGGGAGAGAGAAACATCAATGATGAGAATCATTGATCAGCTACCTCCTGAATGGCCCCTCCCGGGGATCGAGCCCACAACCCAGGCATGTGCTCTGACCAGGAAATGATCCATGACCTCCTGACCCACACCAGCTGGGCTGGCTTTGTATTTTAAAAACAGGGGTCTCTACAGGCTTATTTGAAAGTTTCTCAAGATTTTTGGGCCGAAACCGATTTGGCTCAATGGATAGAGCGTCGGCCTGCGGACTGAAAGGTCCCAGGTTCGATTCCAGTCAGAGGCATGTATCTTGATTGTGGGCACATCCCCAGTAGGGGCTGTGCAAGAGGCGGCTGATCGATGTCTCTCTCTCATTGATATTTCTAACTCTCTATCCATCTCCCTTTCTCTCTGTAAAAAAATCAATAAAAATATATTTTATAAAAAAAAAGATTTTGGGGGAGGGGGAGTACTAGAATATTCCTAAGTTGCATCCCCAAGACCTAGCATGGACTTTTCATCTTTCTTTTTCTTTAAAAAAATAACACTGAGAATGACGATAGCCACTTTGTATTAAGGACTCTGGGCCTGCTGTTTTACCGACTCCCTCATTTGCTCCTGGGGATCAGGCACCTTTGAACCCTTTCACTGGGAGCAAGTGAGGTTCAGAGAGGTTGTGGGATTCCCCTAAGACCACACAGTGAACACCAGTAGCAAAATCAGGATTCAAACCCCAAACTCTGACTCAGAGCCCACTTGCTCAAACACAGTATTCTATTATCATTTCCCATATCTTTGCCGGCAAGTACATGAATGAACAAAATAAGCTTTTATCCCAGAGTAACACGAACAGTAATGGATGTGGGGGTTCAGTGAGGCTAATCCTCTAGGTAAGGTCTGTGGGCACAGAGAGAGGCAAGGAAGCCCCTTCCTCAGAGAACACTGCCACCTGGTGGTGGCCACGAGGCAGGAGGCAGAGAGGTGATCAAGGCTGCAGAACAGGTGAGGGCACGCACGCAGGTGCGGAGCCCCCCACACTCACCTTGTTGAGGCTGCTGCGGTCGCTGACGCTCTTGGTCAGCTGCTGGATTTCGGCCACCTGGTCAGCGAGCCGCTTCTGCTCATTGAGCTTCTCCGCCAGCGTCTCCAGCTCCGTGAGGGCCAGCTGCAGCGAGAGCCGGTCCGGGTGGCCTCTGGGGGTATTCTTCAGCATGTCCTGCCGAAGCCAAGAGTGCCAGGGCTGAGGACCCCAGCCTAGCAGGCCCTCCCCTGGCTGGGGTCAAAGCCGCACCCTCCACACCCCTACGGAGACCACGGAGACTGGGTCTGAAAGGCTCAGCTTGCAGCCAGGACAGGGTAGATTGGCCTAGGGCAGCGGTTTTCAACCTGTGGGTCATGACCCCTTTGGGGTCGAACGACCCTTTCACAGGGGTTGCCTAAGATTATTGGAAAACTCAGATATTTACATTATGATTCCTAACAGTAGCAAAATTACAGTTATGAAGTAGCAACGAAAATAATTTTATGATTGGGGGTCACCACAACATAAAGAACTGTATTAAAGGGTCGCGACGTTAGGAAGGTTGAGAATCACTGGCCTACAGCATGGTCTCCAGAAACAGCGAATGAATGAAAAAATAATAAGCAGGTGGACCCATCCCTGATTCACTGATGCTGACTGCCACTCCCGCAGCTGGCAGCTCTGAGGACAGAAAGGAGGACACTGCTGGGGCCCTAGGCCGGCAGCCTCCTTCCCAGCTGGGCCCAGGCTCACCTCTGACAGAGATGTCCCAAGGTCTGAGCCCTGGGCATGGGGTGGGACAGGTACACAAGGGGAGGGGCCTATTGCTTCCGGTGAAGCCTGAAGTGGCCCAGGTAAGTCATGCCCTGAGCATCTCCTCCCTGCCCCGAGCCCTCAAATCCTGGGTTCCACATGCCTTCAGTCCCTTCCAGAATCCTGGGCTAGCCCACCACCAGCCAGCCACTCAGTATTCTGCATGGGAAGGCGGGAAATCGGCTCCCCTCCAGGAGTGAAGTAGGAGGGGCCAGCCAGGAAGGGGTGCAGGGACTGCAGATGACAGATGAGGGCCCCCCGCCCACCGGGCGCACACCGGGCAAGCAGGTGGCTGCAGCGTCCTGGGCGGTACCTGGAGCAGGAGGATGAACTGCGGGAACCTCTGGATGGGCTTCACCATCAGCCCGTAGAGTGTGACGCGGTCGGGGCTACACACCTGCCTCCGCTGTTGAAGACGAGGTGGAGTCATTCGCTGACCCTCTGCAGCGAGGCCCCCGCGCCCCCGGGTGCAGACGCCGCCCGGGATGGGCTCCTCTCCCCGGGCCCAGGACTCTGCTCAGCCTCGGGCCTGAGAGAAGAGCCAGGGGGGGTCTCTGGTCCCGTGGCCAGGGCTCCCGGCCACCGCGGGGTCCCCACCCAGCCCCTCAGCCCGGAGAAACTAGAGCGGTCATGGTTAGGTCTCTGAACTAACAGCCTCATTGGGAAATTCAGCGACTTATTACAGAGGTTGCACCTCTATAATAGCAGAGACAACCATTCCCTCCACTTAAACGAAAGCAGCCGGGCCTGGCCAGGATGAGGGGAGGGCACGGGGGCCTTACTGTCCTCTCCCTGGCACCTGCTCCCACCACTCCACCCACACACCTGTCACCTCGATCCTGGCCCTCGTCCCTGGTACCCAGGCTGCTGGCACAGCCTCTCCACCAGCCTCCACGCCCCTCTGCCCCGGCCCCAAACTCCGCAGCCGTTCCCACTGCCCGGAACACACTGTCCCGCACCCTGAACGCTGTGCCTCTGGGCCTCCTCTCCCGGGACTCCCCAGCGACATGCTCCTGTGACCCCATCCTCCTGCCTCTGACCTCTGCCCCTGTTACACCCCTTCTCCACCTCCACCTGTTATCACCCCATCGTACCCCCAGGACCCATGTCA
Organism: Lasiurus cinereus; assembly: GCA_011751065.1. Classification (NCBI taxonomy): domain Eukaryota; kingdom Metazoa; phylum Chordata; class Mammalia; order Chiroptera; family Vespertilionidae; genus Lasiurus; species Lasiurus cinereus. Next base: position 454,931 of record JAAGEH010000190.1, on the reverse strand, counting down.
GACGCTCTCTTGGACCAGGGCATTGGGTTCCTCAGTGGAGGGCCCGCTCCTGGCTCACCTGCAGCTCCACTGGGCGGCATGCTCCCCGCACGGAGGGCCTCCATCTGACTCGCCTGACTGAGCCCCCACAGAAATCTGCGGGAGCCTGGCCTCAGCTACATGAGGCCTTTGGTCCTTTTACCTCTAATCTCCCACAGGAACCCAAAGACACCACTTTGAAAAGTTCTCCTCGTCCTTTTACAAATAAGGAAGAGGCTGTGCTTCGATTCCTGGTCAGGGCAAATGCCCAGGTTGTGGGCTCCATCCCCAATAAGGGGTATGCAGGGAGCATCCGGATCAATGTGTCTCTCTCATCATTGATGATGTTTCTCTCTCTCTCTCTCTCTCTCTCTCTCTCTCTCTCTCTCTCTTTCCCCTTCTCCCTTCCTCTCTGAAATCAATAAAAATACTTTTTTTTTAATAAAAAAAAGGGACAGCCTAGCAATACCCTGAGCTCTACCTGGGGACCCACCCTGTCCAGCTCGCCAGAGGTACAGGCATCGGCACTGCTGGGTCTCCCCACGGCAGACCCATCATCATCTCACGCATCCCCAAGAGGCCTCAGGCCTCCCCTTCTTCCTGGCAAAGCCAGGACCCCAAGAGGCTAACAGTCATCATCCGCCTCCTGTTGGGTGGCCAGGAGGAACCCCTGTCTTCCCACGGGACTGTGGGAGCCCAGAAAGAAAGAGGTGTCCCCCGCAAAGCGACATGCTACCTGAGTTGAGCCCAAGTCCCCCCAACTCTGAGAAGCCCTCTCGCCCCACACCTGCCAGCGCCCACTGAGGGAGCCACCACCACCACTGCGGACCACGCCCAGTCACCTTGAGGAACTCGAGGAAAGCGGGCTTGGTGAGACAGGCCTTCTTGATGATGGACATGGCATTGGTGAAGTTGTTCACGTAGTCGCTGTACACATCGAGCACCATGGACTTGGAGAACTGAAACGGGCAGGGGAGAGGCACAGGAGGGTCACCCCACCACCACCTTCACTGCCACCTCAACTGCTCTGGAGGATCTCACCAAGTCTGGGGTCAGGACACCTGTCACTCCAGGGAGCGGAGGATACCCCGAGGTCGCAGGGAGGAAGAGGCGGGACAAGGACAGCCTGATGCTCCTCCTGCCCTCACACGGCAGCCCCGCCCACAGGTGAAGGTGCGACACCCCCAGAAAATAAGATTCCCCTGGCCCTTCGCCATCCAGGATGCTGCTCCTGACTCCAGACTGCTGGGACACACTGGCCAGGTGTGGGATCTGCTGAGCACTCCGGTGTCCATCCTTTTTCCTTTAGCAGAACCCACATATCTAAGACGGGTCCGAGTGGAGTTCCACCGGCTTCACCCTCCTTAGCTCACGAGTCTCTCTGGGGCCCAGGGCTTTCTAACACACCCCGCATGCCACAGAGGGGACTGGGTCTGAGAGGGCCCTCAAGCTGCCAGGCACAGCAAAGCCGAGCGGAGACCAGGCCAGGCGTCCTGGAGTGTGACCCAGTGCTGAGGTGGCCTCGACGCCCTGGGACATCCTCCAGGGGCCAAGGCGCGGTCTGTTTAGGCACCGCGAACAGCGGTCACCCGGGAGTGCTCGGCAGGGACCTTTAGACTCTGCTGGCTGCCCACAGTGGCCGTCTCCTGGACATCCCCAGCCCCACGCCTGCAGCCATCTCCAAGGCCACACCCGGCCACACTAGATTCTCCAGGCTGAGGGGCTAGATGGGGACCCCACGGTGGCCGGGAGCCCTGACCATGGGACCAGAGACCCCCCCCCGAAGGTGTCATGCCTCCTACCCCCGCTTGGACCACAGGGCAGACTCAGGCCCTTCCACCCTGTGACCCCACTGACTCGGACGAGGCAGGAGGCTGGCCCAAATGACCACTAGGTCAGACAGACCGCTGTTTTCCCTGATTGGGGGGGCCAGGGAAAAAGTTTGGAGACACCTACCGACGCCACAAAGAGGTCCCCAATCTTCTCGGTGGCATCCCACTCGGCCACGCGGGAGGACAGGGCGATCTGGAACATGGAGTGGCAGTGCAGGATCTCCTTCACGCGGAAGAACACCACCTGGCACTTGCGCAGGCTCAGCGCCTTGGGCTCCATCTCCATCAGCGGGTTGCGGTAATCCTGCGGGGCGGGAGGCGGTGGGGGGCGGTGAGCTGGCCAAGGCCAAGGAGAACTCGGCGGGCCAGGCGTGGGCCTTCCCGTCGGGGGAGCAGGTATCCCTCACTCCTCCTTTGCCTGTCTTCTAGAAGGATCTCCACGATGTAACCCTCCTGGCCCCTCGGTGCCCACTCACAGATCTGGGTTAAGCTGGGTCGGGAGGAGCTTCTGGGTGTCAACTCCCAAGGCCAGGCTGACCAGCTCTGCCCGAGCCTGAGCCAGTCCGTCTGATGGACAGAGGTGATGATGTCCTGGGAAGCCCCCTGACCCCCAGCTTTGTCAGACACACCAGAGTTTTCATCTCCACCTGCCTGAGGTCCGGGGACCGGGCTCCCCTGTGTGGCTCCCACCCCAACAACACCCTTCCCTGTTGGCCTCACTCCGAGAGCCCAGAACATCCCAGCAATTCACCGTCTCAGGGATGCAAACGACAGACCAGGTGGATACACCTCGATCGAGTCACATGACCATCTAGCACTCCGTGGGCATCTGATGGCAAGAGAGGTGCCTCCTGCTCCCCAATGTGGGGGCTCCAGGATGATAAGAAGGCACAGCCTTGCCGAAACCGGTTTGGCTCAGTGGATAGAGCATCGGCCTGCGGACTGAAAGGTCCCAGGTTTGATTCCCGTCAAGGGCACGTACCTTGGTTGCGGGCACATCCCCAGTAGGGGGCATGCAGGAGGCAGCTGATCGATGTCTCTCTCTCATCAATGTTTCTAACTTTCTATCCCTCTCCCTTCCTCTCTGTGAAAAATCAATAAAATATATTAAAGAAAGAAAGAAAGGAAGGAAGGAAGGAAGGAAGGAAGGAAGGAAGGAAAGAAAGAAGGAAGAAAGAAAGCACAGCCTTGTTCTGGGGGCTCCCAGAGAGGCGGGCGAGGAAGACACGGTCCCTTTCAGGCATGAAAAGGACCCTGTGTCCTGGACTCTCCAGAACCACCCTCATTCCACAGAACCCCCAGTTTGTTTCAGAAAACGCAGGCCTGCCGTGAGCACCAAGGCATCAGGGATTCTTAATGTCTCCCATTTGGAGTCCAGCTGTCCCCACAGAAGTTCTGGCCTTTGGCCCCCTCCCCTTAAAACTGCCCACAGGCCCCCAATACTGCCTGCCAGGTGTCCCTGAGGGCTCCTCCCCTCCCCGCCCCTCCCAGGGGCCCCAGAGGCGTACCTGGAGGACCCGCTTCAAAGACTCCACGTAGCTGCCTTCGCTCTGCACGATGGAGCCCAGGATGTGCCTCCGGACCACCTGCTCGGGCCGAGAGCTCCGTCAGCGCCCACACCCGTCATGGCACAGAGCAAGCAGCACCTACTGTGCGCAGAACCCAGGTGACGGGAAAACGAGCCCCGGTGCCCAGAGGAGCTGACAGCTCAGAGGCCCATCCCTCCCTGGGACCCATGAGCCTGGAGGCCAGGCATTTCCTCCCAAGGGCACTTGCCCACCCCAGAGAAACACCTGTGCTCCCCAGAGAAACACCGGTGCACCCCAGTCTGCAGAAGGGGACGGGGCCCCTGGAGGACTCCCAGGTGCCCAGGCTGTTCCCTGAGCAGAGTTCTCGACCGCATTGACATGTCAGACCAGGTGGCTGTGCGGACGGACGTCCTGTGTGCTGTCACTGCTTAGCGGCATCCCTGGCCCTTCCCTGGGATTCCAGGAGCATCTCCCAGCTGTGACAGGCAGACCCTGCCCATTGTCCCCTGGGTCACGGAATCACCCCAGTTGAAAGCCACTGGTCTGGAGTAACTGGCCTTGCCTGAGCCCGGAAATCACAGGCTCCTGGGCCGAGAGACCAGCCGACACCAGGAAGGGGAGCGAGCCCTGGATTAGGAGCTAAAGCCGGGGGTCTCGGTGGCTCCACCTGCTGGGACAGCGGCTCCCTGCCTTGGGGCGGGGAAGCGGGGTCACCACCCCAATGCGTGCAGGGGCCAGGGCAACAGAAACAAAAGAAGCAGCCGGGTGGCCTCCCGAGACGAGAGGGGCAGCCCCATCTCCCTGATTTTTAAGAGGCCGGACAGCGGGCGTTTCTGCCCCCAGAAGAGGTGACAAATCCCTTCGCTGAGCTGGGAGCCCGGACCGTCTTGCTGAGCGTCCTCACAGCCAGAGGGAAGCGGGTCTCCCACGCTGGCCCGTAGCTGGGAAACCCAGATTGGGAGAGAACGGACGGACATGACGGCCGAGGTCCCCCAGCAAAGCCGCCGGGCGCGGTGTGACGCTGGGAGGAGGAAGACACGGCAAAGAGCGGGCAAGGAGGGGAAGCCATGTGACCCTGAGACCCCAACCTGACGACATGGACGGAGGGGGGACTGGGCACCTCACTCAGTACCGGTGGAGCCGGATTAGTTCGGTGTGTCTCGGCCCTTTTTAAATCTAGTCCCTTTCGTCAAACAGCGCCTTCCTTTGAAACAGGTAAGTCAGAGCCGCTCTGGTGGCCGTGGGAAGCAAAGCTCCAGATACAGAGGAGTGGGGGGGGGGGGGCCTACCGCCAGGGACCAGAGCGTGGGGCCTTTGGAGCCCATTGGGAAGAGAACCCAAGAGGCCCCAGCTGGGGTGCAGCCAAGAGAACCCCGATCATCACTTCCCCTTCAAGATTACCTTGTGGCCCCAGGTAATAAGCCGGGACCCCAACCTTCCTGCCCCTGGAGACTCCCACCCAGCCCACCGCACCCCGCTCTTCCCACAGACCTGCTGAGGGCTCAGGCCGTCGGGCATGGGGCCCAGCTCCGGGGCTGGGGGCTTGATGTCCGTGACGCTGACCTCTAGGAGCCCCATGTCCTCGTCCTCCGAGTCACCTGGAACGTCAGACAGGCTGGTGACACAGCAGGGCCGGGACCACACGCCCCGCTCAGGCCCCAGGAACCGGGAACCACCCCGACCTGGGGTCCTGGGGGCTGAGTGGCGCCTGGGGCCACCCAGGGCCAGAGCCCAGCGGCCGCATCCTCGGCCACACGCCCCTGCAAGAGCCTGTCCCTAAATAACCGTGAGCGGGGGCAGAAACAGCAGCATCACCCGCGCCAGAGTCCCTGTCCCGGCTCAGACCGGCCTGCTTCTGGCCTCGGGAGCCCGGCACTGGGCACTAAAAATAGTTTTCTTCTGGGCGCCCCAAAGGGGAGTAGAAAGACCCCAAAGAATGAGCGGTTTGGCTTTGTATTTTCCTCTTTTCAAAAAATAGGCAGAGACGCCAAAGGGGGAAAGTGCAGCTGGTTTCCTCGGGGCAGCGTGGGCATGAGTGGGCCTGGGTCTCAGATGGAGGGCAGGGGAGGCAGGCTCCGGCAGAGAGAAGGGGAGGCTGGCGGAGGCCCGGGGTCTGGCCCCTACGAGAGAGATGTGGCCCCGGGAGACGGGACCCTGGCTGCTCGGGGCTCTGACACCCGATGGCAGGGGCCGTGGGCAGCAGGAAGTGGGCACCGTGGGGAAGCTGGGGAGAAAGAAGTGACTCCCGGGGCCCAGGCAGCAGGCACAGGCAGGTGGGCCCTTACCTGAGCAGGAGACAGAGGAGGAGGAGGAGGAGGGACAACGCACCACGGCGTGGGGGTGGGGGTGGCGAAGGCCCTCCTTCCCGGCCCGCATGGCACCCGGGCGATCGCTCCGCACCCAGCCCAGCCTCGGGCCCTGCGGCTTCCTCTTCCCCCATGCGGCACTGGGCAACATTCTTGGCCGGTGATTCGAGCTCGGCCACAGCTATTAATAACGCTGGTGGGAGGGTCACGTCAGGAAAGGCTGCGGGCCGGGCGGGGAGGGCCTGGGGACAGCCTGCTGGCTGCCTGGCTGGCCTGGGGGTGGGGAGAGCGGCCAGGAACCGCTCCCAGCCGGCGCGCCCGTCCACCACCCCGCGTCTGGGCCTGTCCCCGTCCACATCGCGGCACCCTCACAGGTTCGTGCTGCCTCTGGTGCACACGCTGCTGGGATGCACTGTACAGGGTCACGTGGCCAGCAGGCCAAGGAGCTGGGAGCTGGACCCAGGACGGAGAGATTGGGTTCTGGCACCGTACTATCTACTTAGTGCCGCCCCCCACCCACACACACACTGACAATACACCTGCCACACAGGAACTGGGGGGACTGAGCCAGGCTCTTCCCAGGCACATCCTTACCCCGCCCCCTGAGACAGGTGCCGTCTTAGCCCATGGCCCGGATGAGCAAACTGAGGCCCAGAAAGAGTGAAATAAGAGGGCGCAGAGCCTCAGTTCACCCTGGTCGGCGTACCTGACCTGGCCCCATCCTCTCCGCACCCTCCTCCATCCCTTCCACGCCTGTGTGTCCCAGGCCAGTCCCTGAACCACACTGTGCCTGCTCCCTCCTCTCTGAATGGGAACCGGGCAGCCTCTGTAGCTGTCTGGTGTTTACTAAGACTAAGCAAGAAGCTCTTAGGAGCGCCTGGCAAGGAACCAATACTCGATAAAAGTGAACGATGGCGGAAATCATTTCTGGGACAACTCCTACGCCCCGCCTCCCGGCCTTTGCACAGGCTCCCTTCTGCGCCCGGAGCACCCGCTCCACTCCCCGTCCCCCCTGCTCACTGACCTGGGTCTCCCTCTCCTGCTCTCAGCCCTTCCCTGACCCTCAATCCCACATCCCATGCCCATCTTCCCCACCTCGCACCATGGCACCCCACCATGCCGCCATGCTGCCTGCCAGCTGCCTTGTCATTTCCTGTCTCCCCCGCTGGAGGAGATGCTGTTCAATGCATCTTGGTGCCCCTGCACCCAGCACGGGGCGGGGCACTTAGTAGGTGCTCACTAAGTGCTGGCTGGTGGAGAGATGGGTGGCGGATAAAGGAAGGAAGGAACAACAGAACTCAAAGGCGAGGCCAGGTGAGCTGGACGGCACGAGAGGCCCAAGGCCAAGGCCAAGGGCAAGGGCAGGGATGCTAAAGGGAGATGCCCCACCTCCCCTGGAAGAGAAGGCCACGCCTCCAAGAGAAGTAGGAAATAGACTGGAATAGCGGTCTGACACTTGGGGTTCAGTCCCCGAGACCCACCGCCAGAGGAGCCCAGACACCAGTCCTGCTGCCACAGGGCTGGGCACCAACCCTCCCGCGGGCCAGCGCCCGGGCCTCACCGAGGACGTCTTTCCGGTGCAGGAAGGACACTTTGCGCAGGACGGCGATCCTCGTCTTCTCCAGCCCGTCCTTGGTCCCGCTCCTGGCGGCCTTCATGAACTGGGTCATCTGGGCAAAGGAGAGACTCTCATCAGAGAAGAGGAGGGAGGCCCGGGCCACCGCCACCCAGGGCCGCCAGCTCCTGCCGGGCCTCCAGGCCAGGGCGACAAACGTCAAGACCCCGGGGCCCGCTCCCTCCCAGGGAGGTGGCAGCAGAGGCCAAGAGGGACAGGGGGGCAGGGCGCCCCGAGACCGCTTGAGACCTCCTGGAACAGGATGAGAAGGAGGATCTCCCTAGGGCAGTGGTCGGCAAACTCCTTAGTCAACAGAGCCAGATATCAATAGGACAACGATGGACATGTCTCTTGAGAGCCACATGTTTTAAACTTCAATTTCTCCTAACGCCACTTCTTCAAAACAGACTCGCCCAGGCCGTGGTATTTTGTGGCAGAGCCACACTCAAGGGGCCAAAGAAGTGTGCCGACCACTGCCCTAGGGGAACCCTCTTGATGGGCAGTCCTAACTTGATTTTTCCTCTTTGGGACAAACTGTACAGCACCTACTCCCATTAAATCAAGGGGCGGTGACGCATGGGGGAAGGCTCAAGGCCTGGGGTCCTAGCCCGGCCCCCAGTCCCAACTCCACCACCCCCAGCAGTGTGACTCTGGACGCGTCTTAACCTCAGCGAGCCTCAGTCTCTTGCTGAGACGCACCAGGACCAGGTGGTCAGGTCTGGGAAAGCACACTGGACCACAAAGCCAGCTGCTCGATATCGGGGTTACTTAAGGGGCCCCCCCAAAAAGGTGAGTACACACCTCCATCCCATCCGCAGAACCCAGGGAAGGAACCCAGCCCGTGCCCCCAAACAGCCAGGTTTCTCACTGAGCCACTGTCCGGAAAAGGGGAGAAGGCTGACGTGGCCACAGAGTGGGGCGCAGCTTCCCCTCGGCGGGAGGGCCCGGGACACAGCGTAGCAAGCTAAGCAGAACGCGGGCACAGGAGGAGGCATGCCCAGGAGCGGAAGCGGCACCCTGGGCGCTGGGGGAGCCCCGGCCTGCAAACAGAGCTGCTGTCCCCTAACTCATTCTGGGTCCCTCCGCACCCAGCCCAGCCCTGGCATCTTCCCGGTCAGCGCCACTGAGAGAAGCTTCTACGGGGACAGACATGCTTCCTCTCTGTGCGGCCAGCGTGGCAGCCACTAACCCCAGGGAACTTTCGGACACTGGGGAAGTGGCTGGTGCAGATGAGGACCCCAAATCTACTTCACTTTGCTTCGTTTGAGTTTAAATAAGTCCTCAGCTGGCATACTGGACAGCGCCTGAAGTCTCTGCTGCAGCTGGGGAGCACTCCTGGGGCGAGGGGGGCCTGGTCTCTGCTCTTCCCACCTCCTTCCTCCAAACGCCCCCTGGGGCCCCGGCAGAAGCGCAGAAGCGGGGGCACTCTGCGGGGGTGTGCAGGAGGAAGGCTTGCTGGAACCAGTGGGGGCTGAGGCTGGGGGCAGGGTGGCGCTTTTCAGGAACCAGGCCAGCTTTCTAGAAACAGCCAGCAGAGGGTGGGGAAGGCACGTCCCAGCCCTTCCTCGCCTCCTCGGGGACAATGCGAGGGCAGCAGTGCCTGGTTTTGGGAGCAGGGAGGGTCATATACACCTGTTTACTAACAAGAGGAACAGATGTCAACCCCAAACTGCACAAAGACGCTTATTCTCTTCTGAGGGGGTCTCACACACACACACACACACAC
>JAAGEH010000190.1:392663-445805 GCA_011751065.1 Lasiurus cinereus | reverse complement strand
CACACACACACACACACACACACACACACACACACCAGATGGGAAACCTCTGTCCTGGAGCCAGTTCCCGGCCTGGCAGAGCACCATCCGCAGGGCTGTCCTAGGAACTCCCCACGGGGTCTTTGGGGGAGCCACCTGCAGCCTCTCTGTTGGCATTTTCTTGGGCAGGTGAGCACCCAGAGGTGTCCCGAGTCAGCCTGCCCCTCCCACCACCAGCCTGCCCCTCCCACCACCCTCAGCCTGCCCCTCCCCCCACCCTCTTGGCGGAGAGGCCGGCCAGGAAAAGCGCTGGTCTGGGCCCCTGTCCTCCTGTGCTCCCGGCTCCTCTCTGGCCTCGGCTTCCCAAGAAGGTCAACCTGCCTGACCCCGGGAGCCAGGCCTCTCGGGGCATCTGTGAAAGGGCCTGCCCTCTGTGGAGTGCCGCTTCTCCTCTCCCCCGGGAGGGCCTGAGGTCTGATGGGGACAGGGCCACGGGCTGGAGAGTGCAGGCTTTGACCCACACGAACCCAGGTGTGAAGCCCAGCTCTGCTGCTGACGCTGGTGTGACCCCCACCGTCCTCACTAACACCAAATGACAGCAGTGACACGCCTGCCTGCAGGGTGCCCTGGGGACAGGTCAGGCAGGCAGTCATACCGCCGCCATCCATCGAGGCCTGGGTTGTGCTGTGTGCTGAGCTCACCCTTCCATCCGCCCTAGGGGCTGGTTCTGCTAATGCCCCCGTTTCTCAGGCAAGGAAACCGAGGTCAGAGAGGTCAAGAGACCTGCCCAGGATCACACAGAGAGAGAGTGGTGGGTCAGAAATTCACAGCCAGGCTTTCGGGCCTTCTAAGCCCACAGCACATGGTAGTGGCTCAATGAATGGACGCTACTGCTGTCAGCAGCATCCTTATCCAGCAGTCTGAGTCCCATCTGAGAAGCAAGTACAGCGGTACCTCGAGATACGAGTGCCCTAACATACGAGATTTTTGAGATACGAGTCGTCGAGCGAGCGATTTTTGCTTTGAAATACGAGCCACAGTTGAGATAGGAGTCATCGCGCGGATCGGCCGGCTGCACATGACCCACCAGTTTACCTCTACTCGAGTGTCTCATAGTTTCCCACGCCTCAAGGTTATGGAACGAATTAAACTCGTATCTCGAGGTACCACTGTACCCTGAATCTCTCTGACCAGGAAGAGGAGGATGTCTATGAACCCAATCCTTCCCCCTCCCCCACCACCAGGGTTATTAAATACACAGACTGCAGGGCCTTAGTCCAGACTTGCAGACTCAGAGTCTTCGGGGGGCGGAGCTCAGAAATCTGCATGTTTCAAAGCTCCATGGGTGATTCTAAAGGCCCTAAGTTCAAAACCCCACCCAGGAATCCCTATAGACGGGTAAGGCTTCGCTTGAGGGTGGGGAGAAATGAGAGGTAAGAGCAGGGGAAGAAACAGGCCTGCTGAGGCCGACCAGCTCCTATACGGGTGCGCCCCACGGCCAGGTCTGGGTCTCGGGGGCAGCCCAGGGCTCGGCCCACCCTCTGCGGCCCAGGACTCGGGAGGGACAGACAGACAATACCTTACAATCGTACTTGTGCTTCAGCTCCTGCATGTCTCTCCCCCCAACTCTTAAAGCCAAGATGTCTCTCTTAGTCCTGGTGTATCTCTCCTTTAGCCTAGTCAGGTCTGGCGAAAGCTGGAGCCCCCAAGCGGCCAGGCAGAAGGAGAGCAGGTGAGAGGAGCAGGCAGGACAGGGAGGAGACAAAACAGGGACAACAGAGGAAAAAGGAGACTCAGGTAAGGTGGCAGACGGACAACGCGGAGCAGGCGGGATTGGGGGCCTGGGCTTGCCCAGGGCCCAGGCAGCGGTCCAGCCAGCCTCCTGCCTGGACTGACTCCAGCATCGCACTACCCCCCAATGTGTCAGGAAGCCAGGGCCGGTCTCTGAAGCAGGGAACTCCCCCTGCTGGGGAGGAGAGGTGGCAGGGGAGTCGCCCAGGCACCTCTCAGGACAGGGGAGCAATGCTGGGAGGACAAGGACTGTGTCTTTATCATCTCCCCATCCCAGGGGGCTTGTGACCTAAGAGGTTCTTGGCAACTTTGTGAGATGGGTGGATGGCAGGTAGATGGATGGGCGGAACAGGTGGGCAAGGGGATACGTGGATGAGTAGGAAGATGGGTGAATGGATGGAGGGATGGTTGGACAGATGGATGCAAAACAGACAGGCAGATGGGTAGATGGACCGGCTCCTGGATAGATGGATGGGTGGATGGATGAATGGATGGATGGAGAGATAAATGGATAGGTGAGCAAATGGATACATTTAGTTAGGTGACTGTATAGCAGGGCAAATGGATGGAGGGATGACTAGGCAGGAAGATGAATGGAAAAAGAAAAGGATGAATGGACTGGTGGAGGATAGACAGTGCTGTGCTGATAAACATTGACAACCAGTTCTCCAGGCAACAGAGCTCTGCTTTGTAGCATGTCTGTGGTGTAAATGCTCCCACCTAACCCATTTCAAGCTGCCAGCCTGAATCACTGAATGTGAACTTGGAAAGAGACACACACACACAATTGGTTCTTGGGTTCTTGTGAGCAAGGCCAAGCTGACTCTAGCACACCACTGGAGGGAGGGATGGATAAGTAGAGAGAGGAAGAGACAGAGAGAAAGGGAGGAAAAGAGGAAGGGAGGGAGGGAGGTAGAAAAGGAAAGAAAATTGAATGTAAGGATGAATGGGTGACTGCTTACATACTCTCTGGGAAGATGGATGGACGGACAGATGATCAGATAGACATTCAAATGCATGACGTGTATAAGCAAGGGTGGTATTTGGTCAAGCACACACAAGACCAAGAGAGTGTCCTTTAGCGCAGCAGACACGCAGGGAGATTGAGGGTCTGAGCTCTGGAGGCAGGCGGCCTGCACTCAAACCCCCACCCTGCTTTCTCGCTGGAAGATCTCCCCACCTGAGTGCCAGCCTCCCCACAGGCAAAGCGGCCACAATAAGAACCACTTCACAGAGTGGCTGAGGAGATGACATGGATGATATATTTAATGTAGCGAGAGCTTGGTGGTTCCTCAAAAAGTGGAAGCAACCATCACACTCTCTTATTTGAGTAAGTGCTCGCCATCTGTTGAATAGCTGGATGGATAGATGGTGGGATGGACAGATGGATAGATGGATGGATGGATGAAGTATTTTCTGTCCAATGATATGTGACGAGTAGTGGCTCTACCCCTCACTGGCTGTGTGACCCTGAACCCATCAGCTAACCTCTCTGAGCTTCGTCACTTAGGTTCTCTGACGAACAAAAGGAGACTCTTAATGCCCATGATACCAGCCACTCTGGGGCATTAAGAAAACTAAATGGAACTGTTTGGTAAGCTGTACCACACCAGGCAAAGGTTCGTGATTGTTCTACAAAGAAGTAACCGGATGGGGATCCTTCTGTGAGTTGCTGAGACTCCCCAGAAACTGGGCAGCTTGGGGTACGTACTGAGTTCTGTTCCATCTGCAAATAAGATTGACACCATAAAACCATAAAGCCCACGTGGGCCTGATGCCCTGGGTCAGAAGACCCAGAACCGGAAGTCTCCCTACAGAACTGGCCAGATCTGAGCAGGGGAGCGAGCAAGGCTGAGGTCAGAGCTGGCTTTTCTGCCCCAACCCCTGACCCTCTGGATCACAGCGACCTTGCTTATGAAGAGGTCACATGATCAGAAAGTGGAGAAGTCCAAGCAGCCCACTCCACAGCTGGGGAAAAATTAGCAATGGCCACTGACCCTGGGAGGCCACCAGCAGGTACTGGTAGCCTAAGAGGACCAGGCTCCTGCGTGCACCCGGGTCGGTGTCCTCTCCGCACACCCTGCGGTCATTTCCTTTGGCCAAAGTCCACCCGTCGAGAGAGGCCTCTCGAGACAGGAGAAGGAGGAAGTCCACTCGTTCTCTGGTAGCAGCTGGGCAGTGCCAGGCCCCTCTGGTCTCCAAGGACAGGACACAACACTTCAATCTCTGCTGCCCAGTGGCCTGCAGCCACACCACATGGCCAAGCAGCGGCGGCCCAGAAGCATCAGCCACTGCAGCGCTAGGCACGGGAGCAGGCGCGTCCGAGAAGCTCCGGAGGGCAGAGTACCACAGGCGGGGCCAGGGGGTCCCTGGCAGAGGTGGTGCTGAAAGAAGGGCCCCTCGTCACTCCCCTGTCCTGGGCGCCTGCTGTTCAGGCAGCAGGAGGGCGCTGGCTCAACCTCTAGAGAAAAGTCCCGGGGGTTAGAAATTCCAAGAACAGTGTCTGCTGAGGAAGAGTCCAAAGCCCCAGCCTCGGGGTCTGAGGGACCTGAGCTGTGGCAGCAGCTGGAGACCCTGACCCTGGGGCCAGGCCTCGGGAGGGCAGACCCAGCACTCTCAGGGTGCTGGCATCCCTGGCATCCCCTGGGGGCAGAGCACTGGTTAAGAGGCAGACTGCCCTGCCACACCCGAACCCTGAGCCAGAGTCCCTGAGCAGGTGAGGCGCTGGCATCTGCAAATTCAACCAGCGGGTCTGCAGGCCACCAGCTGAGAGCCCCAACTCAGCATCGCCTCCTGCCCTCTGAGCGGTGCCTACCGTCCCCTCCCAGGCCCCAGCAAGAAGGCAGGGGCTGGGGACATGGCTGTGGGGGATGAGGAGGGGCAGCCAGAGGCTGAGAACAAGGGCTGGCCACTTGCTCCCAGGACCAGGAGCGCCTGAGATGTGCCCACTCTGCCCTCCTACAGAGAGGCTGCCCAGGGGACGTGGTGGCTTCAGAACGGGAGTCTCCTCTCTCTCCTAAGTGGTGCACACTGCCCCTTCTGAGGACAGAAGCAGGAATGGCTGGGCCAGCCCTTTAGCCTAAGCCACCTTTCCATCTCCTCCCGCTGCTGCACCCCGGCTCCCAGCTCCTCTCCCCCGTTCCCCCTCTGACCAGCCGGTCAGGCAGGCACCACAGGTACAGGGCTCCTGGTTACAGAATGGCATCTTGTCTTCATTCTCAACAGATGATCTCCTCTTCGGTATCTCCTAGACCACAAAGGTTCCGGGAGCCTGGGTAGGTTTTCCTGTTCCGGTGGACCCCAGCCCACACCCTAAGATGTGGCCTGAGCACAGAGTAGGTGTCACAGATGCCTAACTGTTTGGCTAGCAGCATGTCAAGGCCACTTTCCAAGGCCCAGCCCACGGAGGCCCAGCCACAAGACCAGGCGAGACCTGCTCACTCCCAGGCTTCCTGAGGACTTGGGGGAGCCTTGTCTGAGGGGATCCCCACACTTAGAAAGAGCCAGGAGGCACCAGGAAAGACTTGGAGGCCCCCACAATCCCAGCCCAGGTCTGGGACCCCCTGCCTTGAGCCTGCACGTGCCTGCCTCCGGTCAGTCAGTAAGACGCTCTTCCCCTAAATCCTGCCTTCCGGGGGCGTCTATAGACTGAATGGGAGCAGTGAGACTGTCGCCGGAGAGGAGGGGCCAGGCAAGCCACCCTCCTCTGGGCCTCCGGCTCCCTCCCTGAGAGCAGCAGGATGCACCCATTCCAGGCAGAACACCAGAAGGAACCAGTGCATGGATGGCGCTTTGCAGGGCCGAGGGAAGGAGCCTCCCAGCAGCTCTATCTTGGCCACAGCGCCCCCCTGCCCACCCCCGATTGCTCCCCTCCCCCACTCAGAGGACTGGGTGGGCCTGATTGGTCAGAGGACACAGAGCCCGCAGGGCAGGAAGAGCACTCTGATCAGCTGGCAGGGCCGCCTGGAGCACCGCACTGGGGATTCGGAAGCCAGATCTGAGCCCGGGAGCATCACGATCAACGCCAGGATCTGCCACAGACGCGGGCGGGGGAGCACCCGTGCCCGGAGGAGCCACGCCCACCCCGGGTCCAGGGTCTCCACCACAGACAGCAAGGCCCGCCGATCAGCTCTGTGTCAGGGCCCCTGGGCCAGCTCCCCCCTCACACATTCCCGGGCATCACTGTTCAGCTTCGAGTCTCAGGCCTGGCTCTCACCACCCGCAGCGTCCCCTCCCCGAGGGGGGCCCAGGGCCCGGGGTGGGCGGAGAGGCGCCGCTGCCCACTCACCTTGGGCTGGAAGGACACTCGGTGCTTGGCGGGCTCTGCCTCCGGCTTGGCCTCCTCCCCGGAGTCCTCGCTGTAGCTCTCGAACTCGCTGGAGCTCCAGCCTAGGTCCTCGGCCTCCCTGGGCGCCCCGTCCCGGTGCACATCCTGGTACAGCAGGTTCCTCTCCGCCCCTGCTGGCCAAGGGTAGGCTGTGAGCCGAGGCCCGAGGCCCAGCCCACCAGACCCACTTCCGAGCCCAGGTGCCTGGCTGGGGTTGGGTTCGGGTGCATATCGTCTGGCCCTGGAGCTCCGCCCCCACTCCCTTGTCCATACCACAGAGGTGAGGACGACACCACAGCCACCCGGTCAAGAGAACGTGTAAAAAAGCGCAAGAAATGTGTCCTGCACCCGAAGGCTCACTGATTTCCTGCCGTGGTCAGCATTCCTTCTCTGGGGTCTGATGCTCATCCTGGGCCTCCTCGGCATTTTTTAGTAGAAAAGACAGCCCCCCACCCCCCCATCCCCGCCCCAATCTGGCTCAATAGACAAAGCATTGGCCTGAGGACTGAAGGGTCCCGGGTTCATTCCAATCAAGGGCTCATACCTGGGTTACAAGCTCCTCCCCAGTCTGGGCCCTGGTCGGGGCTCATGCAGGAGGCAACCAATGATATGATTCTCTCACATAGGTATTTCTCTCTGTCTTTCGCTCTCTCTCCCACTCTCTCTAAAATTCAATGGGGAAATATCCTCAGGTGAGGATTAAAGAAAGGAGGAAAGAGAAGAGAAGATGGAGGGGCAAGTCCTGACTCAGGCCCTGTGCTCTGGCCTCAGCATCCAGGGAGAAAACCGAGATGGTCCAGCATTCCGTGAGCCAGGATCCTTCAGGCCAAGCCTCTTTCCCACAACGGTCCAGCACGGTCCAGTAGGGGGCGCACCTGCTCCAGTGTTCAGGAGCGGTCCCTTTTCTTCAAGGCCCCACAGGAAATGCCTTGAACCGAACACTTGGGGAACAAAGACCTGAGAGTCCACTAGCCTAGAGAGACAGGTGCCACCAGGGCCTGGGCACTTTTGGGGTCTCTGTCCAGCGGGTGTGAGATGTACTCCCAGGCTGTCCTGGGACTGGGACACGGGTCCCCGCACGGCCCCAGCTCCGCCACTGGGAGATCTTGGGCTTCACCTTCACCCCTGGGAGCTTCCCTTCCGGCTCCGTTACCGGCAGGACTGGACTGCAAACCTCACAAAAGTGAGGCCAGGCCCCCAAAATGCCCGCAGATGAAAAGGCTGTTGTCAACACCGAGGCAACATGGCCTTGGGACGGGGGTTTGAATCTGCTCAGAAAGCACACGTGCTGGGAAGGGGGAGAGATCTCGGGTCTTCAGAGATCTCTCTGCAAAAAGGGATGGAAATAAGCGGAAGGTGGAGTCAATAAAATATGTGTACATCAAGCTCCAGCAAAGAGCAGCGGATACTTCCCGGTGGGGATGATAGGTGGGCTCGGTGTCATTGCACTGACCTTGAGCCCGCACCTGCACCCCTTGGGAAAGCGGGGGGCGGGGGTCTGGAAGGTTGGCAGCCAAAGAACAAGACGGGCGCACTGAGGCGGAGCCGGAAACCAGGGCCCCAGGATCAGGAGGGAGCATGAGGGTATTTTTAAGCAAAAGATTAGTAGTGACTAATGTTTTCAGGGAGTGGAGCAGCTGGTGACGAGGTGGTGACCTTTACGAGGCTGGGTTGCTTGTCCTGCGACTTCAGCGCGGGCCCCACCAATGCCTGGGGCTGCTCCGGAGGAAGAACCCGGGTGGCGTGCCAGATGTCGCCCTCCCCACCTTCCAAGGGCCACCGGCTCCCCGCCCCGCCCACCTCTATGTGTCAGTCTCCGTGGATTTTCCCAGAAGCCCTGAAGGTCAGCAGGTGGCAAGTCATCAGCCCTCCATGAGACAGATGACTTGCCCAAGGTCAGGCAGTGAACAGGGCATGGGGTGGGGGGGCTCTGGGGCCCCCAGGCCAGGCTCCATCCCTTCACTGCTTTGTAGGAAAGCCCCACCGTCCTGGGCTCATCCAGAAACGCTCCTCCAGGGGACACCGTGACACAGGTTCCTGGGCCTGTGCCAAACCCTCGGCCTCAGGGACCTCACAGCAGCTCCGGTCCTGGTCCCCGCCCTCTGCTCCCTGGGGTCTCGGGCTTCCCTGGTGCTCAAGGTCACAGCGCTTTCCAAAGCGTTCGCCACCACCCGCTCAGCGCTCCATGTCACCCTCCTGGCATCCTCACCACATCCCCAGCGCTAGCTTTATCGCCCCAACTTTACAGACACACCGACTGAGGCTCAGAGAGGTAAAGCCACAGTCGTTTGGTGTGACCCTCCCCAAAGTCCTGTGAGGTCAGGATGATGTTCTGATTTCATAGGAAGAAACATATACATAACATAGGTCTGGCCCACAGGCGCAGATCCCTGTGCCCTAAGCGATGGCAGAGCCGAGACCGGAACTCAGCCCTGGGTGGACACTAGCGTGGGTAGCCTGCACCCTGGCCACCAACCTCCTCTCCCGGGGCCCGCTGAGCCCACAGGAGTCCACAGTGGCCCAATACTAACCCAGCGGCACCCCTGAACAGCAGACCTGCCGAGGAGGGACAGCCTTGTCTCAGTCCTGCAGGTGGGGGCCTGGGGGTGGGGGGTCCTCACTCTGCAGGCTCAGAGCTGGGATTCAAAGGCAGGCTATCTGACACATACTCTTAACCACCTCAGGGAAAACTAGGACAGGCCATTTTCCCTGTGCCCTGGGGACACGATAGTGCTGGGAGGGTGGGGACAGGAGGGGGGCAGACTAGGAACTAAGGAGCTGATTGCCTGATGAGATTCAGGTGGGAAAACAGGCCAAAGAGGTGAGATAAGAGCCTTGGGCCTCTCAGATCTCCTGGGCTGGGACCCACTGCCTCCCTCCCTATGCTATGCGCCCTGTCCCCACCCCTCCCCCTTCCGGAATCCAAATGAGCTGCGAGCAGGGACGGTGAGCACCTCCAGGGCTTGCAAAGGGAGGCCTGCTGTTGTCCCATTTGTCCCTGAGGCTGGAACAGGAGTCAGAGGGTGGCTCTGGGCCCTCAGGCCTCATCATGTCTGTGTGTCTCTCCCGTTGGACTGTGCACAGCCCCAGGATGGTGGAGGCCACCCCATCAGACTAGGAGCTCTCAAAAGCAGGGGCTGTGTTTCTCTGACAGGGGGAGCCCCTGAAAGCAGGCAGAAGAGAGTAGTAGAGAAAAGCAAGCGTCAGCCCAGCCAGAGAGACTCAGTGATTGAGAGTCGACCTATAACCTGGACATCATGGTTCCAATCCTGGTCAGGGCACATGCCTGGGTTGCAGGCTGAATCCCCAGTGGGGGGTATGCAGGACACAGCCGACCAATGATTCTCTCTCATCCCTGATGAGTCTCTCTCTCTCTCTCTCTCTCTCTCTCTCTCTCTCTTTCTCTCTCCTTCCCTTCCTCTTTGAAATCAGTAAAAATATATATTTTTTTAAATAAAATAAAAGCTAGGGTCAGGCCCTGGCTGAGTAGCTCAGTTGGTTAGAGGGCCATCCCAATATGCCAACGTTTCGGGTTTGCTTCCTGGTCAGGGCACATATAAGAATCAACCAGTGAAGGCATAAACAAGTAGAACAGCAAATCCATGTTTCTCTGTGTTTCTCTCTCTCTTTCTCTCTCTCTCTCCAAAAACAAACAAACAAAAAAAAAATCAATAAATAAGAATTAAAAAAAGAAAAGGCAAGAATCAGGCAGCTATCCATAAAATCTTGGCTGTGTGATCTGGGGCTGATGGCTTAATCTCTCTGATGCAACTCAACCGGAGCCATAAGCCTGGCCTGCTGACCTCCGGAGGTTGGTTGACTGAACAGTGAGAGTGATTGTTCTTCATCTGGCATCAGACGCTGCCCAAGTCCCCCTGGGGTAGGGGACAGAGCACTGGATTGGGAGTCAGAATGGCCAAGGTTCACATCCCAGCCGCCCTGCCTCTTTAATTTCTTTGTAGGATGAGGACACACTAGACCCAAATGGAAGTCTCAAAGCAGAGCGCCAGAGACGAACACCGGAGTCGCTGGCCCCATGTGTTCAAGCAAAGATGGCGGTAATAAATAGCCCTCCCCCTGGGTGAGAAGGCAGGACTCACCTACTCCCCGTCCCCTGTCCCCCGTCCCCCACCCCGAGGTCCCTATCTCCCTGCCCTCCAGGCCCAAGGAGGGCCGTCCTGTAGAGCAGGCCACAGGCGGGCCAGCTTTCGCAGCTTCCCCATTCAGCTTGACAAGCTGTCACTTTCCCTGCAAGCCCAGACCATCACCCCTTTTCCTGAGGGAGGAATCCAGAGGGGAAAGATCGGGCCTGAGCCCCTTCAGCCAGGGCGTCCCCAGCCGCGAGGCCCTCACCCTGCCCCGCCCCAGCCTGGCCCCACCCTCGGCCATCTCCCACTCTCCCCGGATGACTCCAGTGGTTTTGAAAAGCAGGAAGGAGGGGCCGTTGGCGGGGTGAGGAGGGAAGGAAATGGAAGGAGAAGACAGACGGTCGCAGCCCCTCCCACGCAGCCCCAGGGAAGCAAGGAAGCGGGGAAGGGGCCCTCACCGGGCTGGTGGGCATCCAGGTTCTCGCACGGGACGTCGTCATAAATCACATCTTCATCCAGCGCGGGGAAAGTGAAGCGGTCGGCTGGGCGCAAGGAAGGAGAGGAAAGAGCAGGCGTGAGGCGGTGGCGGGCCAGGCGGAGGCGGCTGCCAGACTGACATCAGCTGCACCAGCTGGCAGCTCCCCGCCAGCATCAGCGCCGGGCAGCCCGGGCCCTGGGGAGCCCCTGCCCGCCACTCTCCGAGGACACCACTCCGCTGCTTCTCTCCACCCCCCCACCCCACCTCTCCCAGTCCCCCCTGCCCCCCTGCCACCCGCAGACCTGCCCACCTGGCCGAGGGCACCTGCCGGGAGCGGGGAGCAGACCCAGCACCCAGGGCACATTTTCCGTGGCCCAGGCCCCCAGCGCCACCCCAGAAGGAGCCACCTCCCACCCAGAGGCAGGGGAGGGCCAATCAGCCCTATGAGAAGTGGACATAGCGGGAGGGGGAGGGACTTGGAGAGTGGGATTAAGAAAAGCCCCCCGTCCCCCCAAAACCCAGCCAGCAGAGTCCTGGTTGGTGAAGATTTCAGCAAATGAGCACAAATGAGACAGAGCTGAATCCCCCGCACACGTCACCGGGAGGTCTATGAGCAGGGCAACAGGTGCAAAATGTAATGAGGTCTGTCCCCCAAATGGTGCCCACTCTCTGCCCTCTTTAGGGGCACAGGGCCCCTGCAGAGCAAGGGTTTCGAAAGCCAGTCCCCATGCCTGATGGGAGCCTGTCCTCACCCCAGGAAGGCCTGGGACTCTGCAGTCTTGCCATCCTACCTGTGATGCCTCCAGCTGCCTCGGGGCCCCTGAGCCTGTCAGAGCCTCATCCTGACCTCCTTGCCTCCCCCGCCTCCCCCATCCCCCATAGACTCTGCCTCCAGTGGCTTCAGGCCTGGCCGCCTCTGTCCAGGTCCCTAGCTCCGGCCTCCACAGCTCCTCACGGGACTCCAGCCCACCCCACGCTGTCTCCTCGCTACACCCCCACCCCACAGGGGTGGAATGAACTGCAAATGCGGCTGCATCACCAGTCTCTCCTCGCCCAGTTACCCCTCGGCTGTGGCCCTCTCTCCATCACCCCGAAGCTTACTGCTCCCTCGGGCTCCTGCACAAGCCACCCAGACACACTTCCCCTGACCCTACCCGCTGGCTCTCTGCCTCAGGGACACAGGGACTGCCCCCACTCTGCTACCTGCCCTTTTCGTGGGAGCCGCCTGCCCGTGTGTCTGGCTCTGCTCCCCGAGGAGCCTCGTCTTGGCCACGGGGACACCCACCCACTGCTTCAGGGGCGCGTGAGGAGCCCATGAACGGCTGGACATGTGGTCCGCTCCTGGATCGTGGCTCTCGGGGCAAACGGGGCAACTGTCGAGCGTGGACAGTGTCCACTCCACCCCAGAACTGCCACCCAGCCCACGGCAGCCCAGCCGGGGAGGACGACCCCTCAGCTCACAGCCCCACCCATGGGCTTAGGGGAAGGGACTTGGGGGTTATCCTCCTGGCACCACTCCGGAGACTAAGACCTGATTGGGGGGCAGGACACTTACTCCGACGGGAACTCTTCCGCTTCCAGCTGGAGCGCCGGACCCCGGACAGAGTTGTGTCCACGGCATCTCCATTGCTCACCACAGCCGGCACCCTGCGAGCCGAGACACAGTGCCAGTGAGCCCCAGGGCAGGGGCAGAGCTGATGCAGGGGAGACGGAGAAAGAGGCTCTGGAAGCGCCAGCAGCCCCTCACCAACACAGCAGAGTGCATGAGGGGCGGGGTGGGCTGACAGGAGCCTCTGGCCCCTCGGCCATCAGTCTAGAGAATGAGCCTCTAGACCAGTGGTTCTCAACCTTCCTAAGGCCGCGACCCTTGCACATAGTTCCTCATGTGGTGGTGACCCCCAACCATGAAATGTTGCTACTGTTATGCATCGTGATGTAAATATCTGCATTTTCCGATGGTCTTAGGCGACCTGTGAAAGTGTCGTTCAACCCCCAAAGGGGTCACGACCCACAGGTTGAGAACCGCTGTTCTAGAGGCTTTGGAGAGTTGGGACCAGCCCCTTCCTCGTCTTTGAAGGCAGCCTGCTGCTTTAAGAGCATAAAGATCACAGTGCTCCCCAAAATGGGCGCCCGTCTTCCCTCCAGCGCAGGCTCAGGGGGACCCGCTCTCTCCCCCTTGTTCTCCCACCTGGACTGGAGGCCAGGGCTGCGGACCACCGCCTGGGAGAAAGGAGACTTACCACGGCTCCCGCACCAGGCCTGAGAGACAGAGCTGAGGACGGGCTGGGCTCTGACCCTCGCTTCCCGGGAGCAGGCAGGACAAGGGAAGGGGTGGGGGTCAGCAGAGCCCACCCGAACCAAGTGAGCGCGTGAGCGTCCCCGCCGTCACTCGGACAGACACCATGCACCCTGACACCACGTGGCCCACACGAGAAGGGCACCCGCCTCTACAGTCTTTTTGCGAAGCTCCATACCCCAGTCCCATCATGAGACCCAGACCGGGGCACAGGCTCCAGGATGCCTGCCCATCCATCACTCCTCAATGCTGTCAGGACCATAAAAACCAAGAGAAGATGGAGAAACCATCACAGACCAGCCCAGGCTGGTGACAACTACACACAACTGGGGACCTAGGATGGGACCTTGGCACAAAAACGGAACGAGTAGAAAAGCGGGCAGAATTCGGATCACATCTGGAGTTTAGTGAAGGGTTCCATCGTTTGGACAAAGGTCCCGCAGTCACTTAGGAAGTTAACGACGAGAAAACGGGGGGCGGGGGCGGGGAGGGGTGCGACAGAATTCTGTGCGCTGCCATTACAGCTTTTCTGTAAGTCCGGAACCTTCCAAGGGAAAGTTATTTGTGTTGTGTTTTGGTGGTTTTGTGGATTTTTTTTGTGGTTGTTTTTTTGCTCAAAAGACGAAGTCCACATCTGCCATTCCAAAGTCCTCCAAGTGTCCAAGACAGCAGCCACCGTTGCCAAGAATTGACTCGAACTTCTTGGTAGCTGAGCCCTTAGCGCTCAGTGGAGGACAGATGGGGAGACGAAGGCCAGGACAGTGCAGAGGAGGAGGGGGGAGAATGAGCAGCACCTCCTGGGAGCGGGCCCTTTGCCGTCTGCCTCCCAGCTCTGCAGGCGGCGGGCAGAGGAACCTGCCTGAGATGGCGCTGCCCGGGAAGGGCAGAGCCAGACCGGGGAGCCCGCTTGCTGGGCCCCAAAGCTGGGCTCTGAAGATGGCGTCTCAGATAACAGAGCCCGGACAGAGGTGAGAACGGAAACGCTCTAGTCCGTGCTGTCCCGTGAGCCCCACGAGGCTACTGAGCGCTCGGAATGTGGCTGGTGGCACTCAGTGACCAAGGAGCTTAGTTTATTCTCAGCAGCTATGTGCGGCTGGTGGCCACTGCATAGGACAACGCAGGTTGAAGCCACCAGCTAGTCTCAGCTCCAAGCTCGCTGCCAGAGTCAGCAGTATTATTACCCCAACAGGAAGTCACTGCTGAGAGGGGAAGGGGCTGGTCTGCACCAGGAAGGGGTGCTGGGATGAAAGGAGCTGCCTGAGCCTTCATCCCTGACAGCTGCTTCCCTGAGCCACCACCTGCTCAAACAAGAGCCGTCTTGAAGGCGCTGGATCCAGCCGCTCCAAAATGCCCAGACAGAACCAAACCACTCCAGTCGACGTGAGCGCTTGGCAGGATCCACTTGAAAGTCTGCAGGGATCCACTAACGGTGACAATTCATGACCATGACGATGGACCTGTGAGATCCACTCATTTCACAAGAGGGCAGATGAGGTAGATATTATCATCCTGGGGCTACAGATGGGGAAACCGAGGCCCATCAGACCTAACCCCTTACCCAGGATCTCTGGGTGCCTCACAGGGACCTGGGGCCTAATGCCCGGGGTGCCTGCCTGCAGAGTCTGTGCTCATTCAGCCAGACCTCTCGGAGGCGGGGAACTTGCCCTAAAATATTCACTGACATCACAGATTCGCTGTGACCTAAGACCCCAGACCTTGCTAGACCATTTAGCCATCGTTTATTTTTTGTTTTGCTTTTTCAAAAGGAAGGAGAGAGAGTGCACTCAGCAACGTCAATAACACCAGCTCCAGTCTTTGTTTAAAAGAAATCATCAGCCGAGACCGGTTTGGCTCAGTGGATAGAGTGTCGATCTGTGGACTGAAAGGTCCCAGGTTCGATTCCGGTCAGGGGCATGTACCTTGCTTGCAGGCACATCTCCAGTGTGGGTGTGCAGGAGGCACTGATCGATGTCTCTCTCTCATCGATGTTTCTGACTTTCTATCCCTCTCCCTTCCTCTCTGTGAAAAATCAATAAAATATGTTTTTTTTTTAAATGAAATCATCAGGGGTCTTGGTACTTCTGTGCTAGAAATTTTGCCACGAACATTTCACTGAGTAACTAAGGGGCCGGAAGGCGATGCTGCCATCCAAAGGGAAAATTTGATTGGTTGTTGTTTTGAGTCATCCGCTTGGTTGTCAATCTGGCTTCATGTCTCCGTAAACAAGCTGGAGGAGAAAACCATTAAACAGGGGGATCCTCACATAGTCAGCATTTCTTCCAGATGACAATGTAGCAGGGAGTTTGTTGTTTATCTCGAAATATGCTACACTGGGAGGAGGAAGAGAGGCCGAGGGCCCTCTGTGAGGGGGCAAGGCGAACCCACATATTTCCCATGGAAGGAAGACAAGTGCCTAGGTACAACTCACAAAATAAAGCCAGTTATTTGCACAGGATTGCCATAAATCTAAAGGCATTTTAAATGCATTCAACTATTTTATATTTCATAGTACCGTATTTTCCGGCGTATAAGATGACTGGACGTATAAGATGACCCCCAACTTTTCCAGTTAAAATATAGAGTTTGGGATATACTCGCCCTATAAGATGACACCCTGCGTATAAGACGACCCCCGACTTTTGAGAAGATTTTCCTGGGTTAAAAAGTCATCTTATACGATAACCTTTTTTTTTATTTTGTTGATTTTTTAGACAGAGAGAAAGGAGGGGTGAGGGGGAGAGAGAGAAACGGATGTCAGAGCAGAACATCAATCAGCTGCCTCCTGCCCACTCCCTACTGGAGATCAAGCCCACAACCTGGACATGTGCCCTCATGGAACCAGCAACCTTTTGGTGCATGGGACGACACCCACCAATGGAACCACACCAGGCAGGGCACACAGCGGCCTTTCTAATTCTGTTATTCACTTACACTGTCCCTCTTATTTGTCATGATTTTATCTCTTTTATGGCAAAATTGCCTTACAGTCCATTAGCTATGTGCTTATGGCAAAGATGCTACAACAAAAATACTGGACATGAATCATATCACCCAGCTCCTCGCCACAGTGCAGTTCAGCCAGAGGACAGCTGAGAAGGCTCGGGGTAAACCCTAAAGGTAGCATCAAGAGAGAGCAAGGTAGGCATTTTGGGGTGAGATCAGGAAGCTTTAGAAGGGCTTGGGAAATACTTTCTGACACCCCAAACTGAAAACATGAGCCTCTTGGTTACACATTATCAAAAACACGGTGAACTTAACTTTTAATTTTTTTAAAATATGTTTTCATTAATTTTTAGAGAGAGAAGGAGGAGAGGGATGGAGAGATAGAAACATCAATGAGAGAGGACATCATCCATTGGCTGCCTCCTGCACGCCTGCTATTGGGATTCGAACCTACCACCAGGGCATGTGCCCTGACCAGGAATCAAACCATGATCTGTTGGTTCCAAGGTCAACACTCAACCACTGAGCCACAACAACCAGGTTTAATTTTTAATTTTAAACTAATTTAATTTGAAATAGCCACGTGTGGCTTGTGGCCACCCTATAAGACAATTCAGATCAAGCCACCTGCTCTATTGAAGATGTTAATCAGGGCTCATTTCCACTGAACAGACAGCCCAGGTCCTGGCTTTCTGGGCTGAGGAGTGGGGGTCACACAGCACGGAGGAGTCACCCTCGTGCCCACTCATTAAATGAGCTAATGCTGGGAAAGCACCCAGCGCCCCCACCCACGGCACTGCCTCCGTGGCTGAGGCAAGCAGGGACTGGGAGCCCCACAGGAGGGAAGAGGCTGGTGCCTGTCGGTGGACAGGTCTTTGCAGACACTTTGTTAGTATCTACTCTGGGCCAGGGGATGCCAAAGGCCTGAGGACAGGGGCATGTCTTATCACAACCATTTCGCAGATGAGGAAAGTGCAGTTCAGAACTGGCAAGTACCTCGCTCCACATCACCTGGCCAGCAAGCAGCAGAGCCGGGATGTGCCCACGAGCCTTGCTCTGATACCGACTCTGCTTACACCCCCAAGGCAGAGGCGGAGGCAGGGGGCCTCCTGGGCCAGGGAAGAGGAGGCTCGGCAAGAAATGAAGCTGGGCGCCTCCTCCGGCCCTGCCCTCCCTGCCAAGGCCACTGACCCACCCTGCACCCACCCGGGGGCAGCCTCTCCCAGCTGCTGCCCTGTAAGCAAACACTCCTTCCGGGGACTCCCCAGAGAGTAAAAGGGCCATAAAAAGCAATAAAAGGCCAATTAGCTCACCCTTATCTGCGCTGCCTGCACCTCTGATGCCTCTCTGCCGGCACAGAGAGCAAGGCTGGCTGGAATGAAGCAGCTGTGCCAGGAGGGCCCTGCTCTCGAAGATGAAGGAAAGGAGCAGCTCTACGGGGAGTATCTGAGGAGAAGCTCTGGGAGGGGGAAGGGAGGGAGAGGAGACAGGACACAGACAAGGGACCTCTCCCAGGTGCCAATTCTCGGGCCAGACTTTGGTCCAGTACCCCAGAAGGCCACCACGGAGCTCAGGGCCCTTTCCGAGCCCACCCCTTCTCTCTCCAGGAGCAAGCCTGGGACAAGAGGGGGGTGTGACACCAGGGACCCATTCCATCAGCAGAGTGGACACTCAATGGTGACCAATGTCCGCCCGGCCTATTTTACAATAAGAAGCCCCACTGCTACCCAGCCAGTGTGGCTCAGTGGTTGAATATCAACCTATGAACCAGGAGGTCACGGTTCAATTCCCAGTCAGGACATATGCCTGAGTTGCGGGCTCGATCCCCAGTGTGGGGTGTGCAGGAGGCAGCCGATAGATGATTCTCTCTCATCATTGATGTTTCTCTTTCCCTCTCCCTTCCTTGCTGAAATCAATTATATATATATAATTAATATATATATTAAACCCCACTGCCCAATTAAATTAAAATGGCAGTGCCTGACCCCTGCTGCTGCAGGCACAGGCCCCAGGTTCTCAGAGAACCTCAATGACAACAGATTCCATAGGTCCCTCCCCAGAGTCTGTAGGATGCGGGGGTCGAGGAGAAGACCCCCGAGCCACAAGGTCTGAGGATTCCTATCTGGGCCCCCACACACAGAGCTTCTCCAGAGCCTTTTCCAGGACAACGGAGGGCTAACAGGAAAGGGGAAGAAAATTCCACCTTCGGGGAATAGCAAGGACCAGAATAGCCTTTGCCTTTATAAGGCCTTGAGCAAAACTGAATCTGCAGCACCCCGAGGGCTGTGATGCAGAGCCGGTCAGGGACAGTACCTCCCAGAGCATCGCCACCCCCTCGAGGCATTCCCCACCATCCCTCCATCCAAGACACCCCAAGAAAGGCAAAAGCATTGAGCCCACACTAATCCTGCTGCCGGATTTCTTTTCAGCCCTGGCCGCTTTCTGGTTCCTGTAACCTGTTCAAGCCAGAGGGGCCTGAAAGATCATCCGCTGGGATGGTTCAAAGCAGCTGCCCACCGCAGCTACCTGGGCCCCTGCCCCGGTGAGTCTGACCCACTGGTCCAGAGCGGCCCAGGCATTGCTGGGTGCAATGTGCAGCCAGAGCTGAAACCCGGGGCTCCCAGGCTCGAGGTGGGAAGAGAACGCTCCGGAGCAAACAGCCCGGGGAAAAAAGCACAGCCCTGCCACTGGGCTCTGCGCACAGGGACCGTCGCCGGGTGTCCGGGAGCTGCTGTCAGAACAGAGTGAATGATCCATTCCGCTCCCTACTGTGAGGATTAAACGAGATCAGGCAGGGAACGTGCCTCTCTGTGCCTCAGTTTCCACCGCTGTGAAATGGGGCTCCCATACCTCCCTCTTAGGGTTCGTCTAAGGCAGTGGTTCTCAACCTTTCTAATGCCACGACCCTTTAGTACAGTTCCTCATGTTGTGGTGACCCCCAACCATAAAATTATTTTTGTTGCTACTTCATAACTGTAATTTTGCCACTGTTGTTTAAACGTAATGTAAATATCTGATGTGCAGGATGTCTTAGGCGACCCCTGTGAAAGGGTTATTCGACCCCCAAAGGGGTCATGGCCCACAGTTTGAGAACCGCTGGTCTAAGGAGTCAATCAAGCAGGCATGTGAAACACGCAGCACAGGCTCTGGCACACGTGAAACCCTCCTGGTGGGCCACTTCCCGTCCGCCCTCTGCCCCGCCCCTCCTCCGGTGACACAGTCCCTGTGTGCCTTCCCCTCCTCATGCCGCAACCAGCCACCTCCCACATACAGGAGGTGGCGGCACCCAGTCTGCTTGTCGTGTGCCACCTTACACACAGTCACACATCCACTGACTCAACAAGTAGGAGTGGGGGAGGAGCCCCCAGGGGACATCTTAAAAATGGCCCCGGATGCGATATTCACCAATGGGGAGGGAGCACCAAGGCCCCAGGGAACCATGGCAACCCAGGAGCTGCCCCACAGCCTGAGAGGCTGGCCCGGACCGGCCCTGGCCTTCTGTTCTGTGTGCACACACCGTCCCCCCGACATAGCAAGGGCCCAGAACTTGGACAGGCACTGCACCCCCAGCAAGGACCACGTGGGGTTTAGAAGATGAACCCAGGTTTTCTGGGAAAATGCTCACACTCTGTAATTAGCCCACAACGAGAGCCGTGAAGCGGCATGCGTCATAAAACCACAGTCCTATAAATAAAGGTGTGCACACTTGTATGTGCGCAGGGCAGAGCAGCTGGGCGGAGACACACGGCGTGGAATGAAAGCTTGCTTTTAGTCTACCATTGTCTGTACTTCCCAACTTTTCTACAATAATCATGTATAACCATTAGTAAGAAGAAAAAAAAGAGAGAAAGAAAACACATCTAAGGCAATGCAGTGGCCAGTGGGTCCCTTGTACCTTGGTCTGCCCGAGGCAGACCTGCACCCTTTGGGGACAGGGATAAAGAGCAGATCTCCCAGCCAGTGTGGCTCAGTGGTTAAGCATCGACCCAGGAACCAAGAGGTCCCTGGTTCGATTCCTGTTCAGAGCAGATGCCCAAGAGGGAGCATGCAGGAGGCAGCCAATGGATGATGTTTCTCTCTCTCATCAGTGTTTCTCTCTGTCCCTCATCTTTCCTCTCTCTCTCTAAAAATCAATAAAAGAAAAATAATTTTTGTTTAAAGAGCATCTGTTCTCACATCTCATGTCATCCTCCCCACCGGGCTTGGTCAGGTGGGCCTGCTGCTCCACTTGACAGAGAGGAAACAGCAGAGCAGATGAGGCAACAGACGGGGCTGGGTCACGGGGCTGAGATGTAGGGCGGGTGGGGTCCGAACCCGATCTCTGCGGGAGACACGGGGCAGAGGGCTGGAATACTGGTTCTGGAAGCCGCCCGGGCTCTGCCTCATCTCAGCCCCGGGACCTCGGGTGATGACAGTCCTCTCCACGCCCGTGTCCACACATGCAGGATGGGGATTGTGACAGGGCCTGGGAGAGGGTGAGTGAGATAAGGCCGATAACGCTCTCAGAACGAACAGGGCCTGGCGAATAGGAAGTGCTGATTACACACAGCCACACACCCGGGCACAGGAAGATAGCCCCACCCGCACAGAGCCTGCCACATCGTAGTGCTCAGTGAAGATGTGCCCCATAAGAGGATGGAGATTTGGAGGTCAAAGGCAGGAAGGACACCAGCCAGCCAGCTGACAGAATGCTGGACCAGGACAGCCCAGCACGGTCCTGGGTGGATAGGGGTCTGCAGGCGAAGAGCAAACAGAGACCCTGACCTCGGGCTTGGGCCCAGTGCTACCACTCGCCTGCCCAGCCCCCCTGGACCTCTCTGGGTCTGCACAAGGGGCCCCCTAACAATCCCCTCTTTCCAGGGCCCCTGGTGCAGACTCAGGGCCGCTGTGTTTGTCTCCTGTTGCTGCTGTTACCCATCACCCCAAACTCAGTGACTTAAAGGACACAGATGTATTCTCCCACAGTTGTGGAGGTCCGGAGTCCAAATTGGGTTTCACCAGAGGAAAAGCAAGGCGTTGCCCCTGCTGTGTTCCCTCTGGGGGCTCCAGAGTAGAATCCATCCCTTGTACTTTTTCAGCCCCTGGAACCCTCGGCTTGTGGCCCCCAACACCCGCTTCGAAGCCAAGAGCAAGGCATCTCTCTCTCTCTCTGACTCTGATCTCTGGCCTCGCTCTCACATGGACGCTGGGGATTCCATTGGGTTAACCAGCATAATCCAGGAAAGCCTCCCCCGCACAGATCCTTTTTTATTTTTTTTAATATATTTTATTGATTTTTCACAGAGAGGAGGGGAGAGGGATAGAGAGTTAGAAACATCGATGAAAGAGAGACATCGATCAGCTGCCTCCTGCACGCCTCCTACTGGGGATGTGCCCGCAACCACGATACATGCCCTTGACCGGAATCGAACCTGGGACCTTTCAGTCCACAGGCCGACGCTCTATCCACTGAGCCAAACCGGTTTCGGCCCCTCACAGATCCTTAATGTAACCCCATCCGAAAAGCTCGGACAAGCCCCTGTGCCATGTAAGACACCATTTCACAGGCTCTGGAGACTAGAACATGGACCTCTTTGAGGAGGGAGGGGGGCGCACTCCTCCGCCTACCGCCGTCATGAGAATGAAAAGGAGGTGTGTGCGCAGCGGCTGCTGGACTGCAGTCCACGCAGAGGCGAGCATTGCCCTGTGCTGTGCCGGGCACCGGAGATCAAAGCTGCAGAAGGCGGGGTCCCACTGCCACGGGGACCCCAGGCATGGGCCTCACGGGATTCCTGAAAGAGCCCTCAATGTCACAAATGGTGCGCCCTGTTCAGGGGAGAGACTGCGCGGCTTTGATACCGGGTTCTCAAAGGGTCCAGAGGCCATCGCTCCGATGCGGAAACCATTTAACCAGGGTGGGGCACAGGCAAACACCCAGATACAGCTTCTGCAACTGAGGGGCGAGGGGCTGGAGCGGGTCTTCGAAGGAAAAGGGGGCCCCATAACCCGCCCAGGAGGGGCTCCACCGCCCACATGGACCCTGCAGGACAGGACACAAAAGGCTGCGATTACTCGGGATTTGGGGAAATGGCAAGTTTAAGGCCCAGCCCGGGGCTCCAACCAGCTCCAGGCTGGGTCCGCAGCGGCTGGGGAAACCTGAGTGACACCTCCGTGTCTGACCTCCCCAGGGAGGATTTCCTCTGGGGCTGGGGCCACACCAGCCTGGTCTCACTGCCCCCCCCCCGCACCCCGCCACAGGCCAGGCGGCAGGCAGGCACTCCGGCTGATCCCATTCTGTCCAAACGCGGCTTCCCGGAGCCCGGCCTCCTCTTGGCCTGAGCCTGTCAGCACCTGACTCGCCTGGGAGGCTGGTCCCGGGGCCCGTGCAGGAATCCAGCTGCCGCTGCCTCGCTCGGGGTCCAGGTCCATGTGAGAGGGGCTGGCCAGTGGGCAGCACGGCCCGTCTTCCCTGGATAAGCCCAGCAAGGGGCAGGGTGGTATCTCCAGGGGGCCCTGTGCGTCCCTACAGCTGGCCAGGAGCCACCGGCCTGACCAGCAGGAAATGCTGAGGCTGCAGGGCCCTCTGAGAGGGCAGTCCGGGGCAGGAAAAGCAAAGCGGCCGAGTCCACAGGCAGGGCACTGAGTGAGGGTAAGGGGTGCCGCCTGCAGCCAGGAAAACACAGGAAGCCGGCTCCCCCCGGGACTCCTCCAGTGAGAGCTCAGGCTGGTGTGAGCACACTGGCTGCAAAGCCCCCCAGAAAGAGCCAACACTGCCAAAACCGGTTTGGCTCAGTGGATAGAGCGTCACCCTGCAGACTGAAAGATCCCACGTTCGATTCTGGTCAGCGGCATGTACCTTGGTTGCAGGCACATCTCCAGTAGGGGGCGTGCAGGGGGCAGCTGATGGATGTCTCTCTCTCATCGATGTTTCTGACTTTCTATCCTTCTCCCTTCCTCTCTGTAAAAAATCAATAAAATATATTTTTTAAAAAAAAACAGCCCTGCCAGCTCCCAGGAGTAGTGGTAGGTCGGACAGATGGAGCTCCAGCCCTGCCAGCCACCAGCCCCCCCAGATCGTGGGGAAACTACCTTCACTCCTTAAGCCTCGGCTCCTCATCGACCAAAGGGAAGTGATCACGGTCCCTGTCTCCAGGGCGGCGGTGCCCAGGAGGTGACATACATGCAGGAAGCACTCAATAAGCGGCAGCTGACATCCTCAGCATCAGCAGGATCGGGGACCTGGCGGTGTGGCCTTGGACCACTCACCTGCTCTGAGCTCCATCCCTGCTGGCCTCTGCCCCCGGGGCTGCCAGAGTGAGAACCCAGGTTCAGAGATTCCATGTCCACGCTGTCCATGAGCTGTTCGTTTTCATGGATGGAGACACTGAAAGTCACCTTTCTGACCCCACTCGCCCATCCATCTGTACCTCGGTACCACCATTCACTCAGCAGGGATGGCCTCGGCCCGCGGCTGTGCCTGGCACCATGCCACGCCATGAGGATATGAGGACACAGCAGCCAGATGTCCCCTCGGGGTTGACCTGCAGGTGGAGGACACTTCCTCTCCCCTCTCTACCAGCATGAGACCTCCGTGAGGGCTAGAGGGGCGGGGCTGCTTTTACTCTGCTCCCCTTTCGGAGAAGGGGCCTCCCCCAGAATCACTCCCTGACAGTACTGAGCCCACTGTGCTTGGCTCCTCATCTGGGGTCCCTGGAACACCTGACTGCTCAGAAACGACTCTTCCAAGAGCTAGAGAGCATTTGTTCGCAGGCAAAGTTCTTACTCCAATAGACACACAATCAGCTCGTCCCTATGGAGCCAGCCACAACCCCCAACCTTGGGGGGCTTGGACCTAGAATCCCCAGGTCATCCCAGGTAGGTAGTGTGTGGCAAATACCTGGCCTCTGGTCCAAGAGGCCCCAGCTCTAGATGCTGCTCTGAATGAACACATACTATCTCTAGGTAACTTTGGCCGCCTAACTTCCCTGAGCCTCAGTTTCCCCACCTGTGATGCAAGCAATGAAAATGTCCACCTTCTAGAGACGGGAGGAGTATAGGGACCTGGGTGTTTAGCTCAGTGCCAGGTACACAGTAAACAGGATCATTATTATCACTGTTATTATTTGCTATTATTATTATTATTATTATTATTATTATTATTATTATTACTACTACTACTACCTAGTAATAGATGAGTCCTGTTAAGGGAAGAAAAAGTACAGCTAGTTGGCTGAGCACTTGGAACAGTGGTTCTCAACCTGTGGGTCGCGACCCCTTTGGGGGTCAAATGACCCTTTCACAGGGGTCGCCTAAGACCATCGGAAAATGCAGATATTTACATCACAATGCATAACAGTAGCAAAATTTCATGGTTGGGGGTCACCACCACATGAGGAACTGTATGCAAGGGTCAAGGTTGAGAACCACTGACTCGGAAGGTTGCTTTAACACAGCAGCAAGACACACAGACTCTGAGCCACCCTCACTCCTGAGGCTGTTGAGCAGGGTAGCCCAACCCTAAACCTCACCCCACTGACCTCGGCATTACACACACCCAGCAATGCCAGCAGCTCTGTTTACCCCCCAGATGCCTCATTCCTCCTCTGGGCAAGCCAGCCAAGCAGGCAAAGGGACCAGGAAGTGCACGGGCCTCCAAGCCAGGGACAGACCCAGCAGGCCTGAGCCTGGATTTCCAACCAGCCTCTCCTGTCTCTGCAACTGTCTGTCTGGCAAGTGCATTCCCTCCCCTGTGCGGACTCCTGAGGGAGGAGAGCCCGCTCAAACCCAGGTCTGTCCGATTCCCAGGGGGCAGAGCCCAACCAGCACCCCCACCCTAAAACCAAATCTGCACCAGGACCCAGAATAACAACAGCAAATATGTTCGGAGCAGCCAGTACAAGCTGGCCGGACTAAGTGCCAGATAAATATGAACTTACGTTTGCCTCACAGAGCCCTGCAAGAAAGTAGATTTGTTACCCCATTTTATTGATTAAGAAAGCGAGGCTCAGGACAGGAAGCCCTTTGCCCAGCGACGCACAGCTAGTGACCCAGACCTGAGCTCCCAGGCCCCCACTTTACCCACCGCGCTCCAGCCACCAGCTGGGAAACGGGGACGAGGACAGACCCTGTGTGCCTCCCTCGATGGCCCCGGTAGGAAGGAGGTCACTTTGAGGCTGCAGCTCTGTCTGGACCTGGTCGGTTACTCTGCCTGTACCACCACCAGGAGCGTCTCTGGAGGCCACTGGGGCAGCCAGGCAAAGCCCAAGGCCATTTCCAAACCAGGGGGCAGGAGCCAGGGAGGAAACGCAGTGACAGTAAGAAGTAAGACGGCCTCCCCTCGAGGATTTGTTTGGTCCAAGCGGTGTTTGCTTAGTGACTACCTTCAGGGAAGTATTTTTGTAAATCAATTTTTTTTTTTTTTTGCCCTTTCTCTTGGGTAACAAGGAGGGGGAACTGGGTCTGGATGGATTCACCTCCCAGAGGGCTCCGAGTGGAAAATCACTGCCCAGGGAAGGAGCTGGAATGAAGGAAAGGCAGGCCCGGAAGGGAGGAAAGGGAGCTGGGAGAAGGGTGGAGAGCACCGCACAAGGAATCAGGAGGCCGCCAGCATCTTGGTTAAGGTTCCCCCCCACCCAGCCCGGTCCCTACCCTCCCCACCGACCACCACCACCTCAGCCTCCCTATTTGTAAAGTTAAGAGGCTGGGATGGAGGCCTCTCGCCACACCTCCTGTGATCAGTGCTTTCGGGGTCTCATGTCCTATGAATGTCACACCCAGAAGGACACCCAGGCTGGTCTTTATTCGTGCCTGTTGTGGGTGAGACTGCAGGCCCAGCCCAGGAGCACCAGGCACCGGGCACACCTTCTCTGCCCCTCCAGCCCCAGGGCTCTGGGAACATCCAAACTAGACGGAGGAGGGAACAGAAGCAAACACGCCGTGTGTATTTCATGTTTCCCACAATCCTCCTCACTTAGCCCTCAGGATGCTTTCAAGTGGGTCCTGTTATTTCCACCTTATTCCTGGGGAAACGGGGGCTCAGCAAGGTTCACCGGCAGCCCAGAGCCACCCAGCTAGTGAGGTCTGAACCTCCAGAGCCCTGGCACCTCCTGGAAATGGGGTGCAAGGGGGCGGGTTGCTCCAGGGCAAGGGGGGGCTACGGAGTGGCAGGTGGTCTGGGCCTCTTTCAGAAACGCCTGGCGCACCCCGAGCTGTCCTGACCAGGGGGCTGGTGAAACAATGCACTGGGCAGCAGCTCTGAGACCCACTGGGTCCACTCGGTGTGGTATCCCGCACCGGCCAGACACGCCAGCAGGTCTCCAGGGTTCAGGGAGAGAAGGCGGGCCGGGATGGGCCAGGCTGCGGTGCTCCGGACCCCCAGGTCAGGAAGGGGGGTCTCTGGGAGGGTGGCCTGAAAGAACCAAGACACTCACTGCTCACAGCCCTGCCTCTGCCAGGAGCTTCTTCCACGCGGACCTCCCTCCCACCACCCCCTCTCCCACCAGTGAGGTCCTGCTCACTCGCTCAGCCCAGATCCCCTCCTGACTTTTGGGCCAGTGTCGCAGCTCCTGGGGCACCCTCCTCTGTCCCCCTGCGAAGTGGCTGCCTCCCCCACAGACCGGGTTTCCAGGCAGCTTCGTGCCCAGCCCACCTGGAGCTGTCAGCCGGAGGTCACGGCCACCCCAGAACTCCCCCGTTGACGACATGCTGATTCATTGCAGGTCCCTAATCAGGGAGGAAAAGCCAGCTCCCCCTTGAGGCCTTAATTACACAGGGCCCGCCCATGCCCCCTGGGACAAATGAGCACGCAGGAGAACGGGTGTTCGCAGAGATTTGAATCCAGGACTGTCTTTTGCTCGAGGGGCCCAGGGACACAGCTCCATCTCTGAGACCTCCGGTGAGGCCACACCTGCCTGAGAACCAGCCAGCCCCCCACTCTCACCTGGCAGACAGAGGGAGTCTCCACCACCCCTCCCCGCTCCAGGGTGGCTGCCCCTGGCCCAAACCCACGAACTCTTCCCTAAACACCATGAGCCCCGCAGTCAGCAGCAGTGAGGACAGCTCCCAACCCCCACAGCCCCACCCCCAAATGCGTGGTGTAACTCAGAGCTGACGTGCCCAAGACCCCAGAGGGAAGGGCAGGAGAAGGAACCGCCGTGCCCAGGTGCCATGGATGCTGGGCCTCCTGCAAAACAATATGGTCTTCTAAGAGGGAAGCAGCGCCCATTTTACAGATGAGGAAACCAAGGACTGGGACTCACACCAGGGCTCCCAGCCAGGGCTGGGGCCTGAGTCAGACCCAGGCAGTCCCCCCCAAATCCAGGCTTCTCACCAGTAGGCTGCTCTGCCCCGGGGCAGGCCCACCGCTGGAGGACAGAGTCCCTGACAACAGTCACGGGAAGGAGACCAGTATTTGGCAAAACAAACAGCGATGGCAAAGACAGCGGCCTGAATACCAGACAGTCGGCTCATTCTCAGCCACGACCCAGGGCGGCGAGGGCTTGCTATTTCCATTTAGCCTGTGAACAGACTTACGCTTGGAGAAAATTCACGTGACTCGTCCGGGCCACACAGCTAGCTAGTGAGGGGCAGAGCCAGGGCTTGGAGTAACGTGAGTTTTAGGGACTGACCTCTTCCCTGGGGCTCAGGGATCTGGAACCCCGTTTCTCCTGAGCAAAGACCTGCCCTGAGCGGTCCAGGCTGCAGCCCCACCCTTTCCCACACCACCTGCCCAGTCCCCCTCTTTTTCCAGTCACACACACACACACACACACACACACACACACACACACACAAAGGAGGGAAGCTCACTTACTGTGTCTGGGGCGGTGAGGCTGCTGGGTCGGGGTCTGTGGAGAAGAGCAGAAGGAGCGCCCCGTCAGGCCAGGGCCGGCCCGGTGGACACCCCGGGGTGCGGGAGACAGGGCCTGGCCAGCCTGGGCGCCTGCCGTGCCCGCCTCCTTCTCCCCGTCTCTTCAGTCCTCAAGCTCCCCTACCTGTCCTGCCTGCACCACCCCCACCTCCACCCCGTGGCTCACATCCCAACTCCAACCAGAACCCGAGGCCCAGCCTCCTCGGGGCCTGGCTCCCACCCCCGGCTCCTCAAGGAGTCCCTTGTCCCCAAGGCTGCAGGAAGTTCCTGCTGGTCCAGTCCCCCGGTCTCTCCCCGATGACAAAATCAAGAGCCAGCAGCTGCCATTTAACACCGGCCTTATCGGGGGCCCGCCCGCCCCCTGGGCCACCGGCTCTCGGGGAGGAGCAGCCTCTGGCTGGTGTGATTCCCGGGGAGAAGCTGCGGGGAGAGGGCTGGCTGCAGAGCCGGAGCTGGGCCAGCCACTTCCATTTACTGAGTGCCAAAGCGCGCCAGATGCTGCAGGAATGCGAGGAATCCTCGTTCCCACGGGAGGCCACGGAATGCGGCTTCTTCCCAGTGGCTTCTCCCTTCCTGCTTCCTGGGGACAGCAAGAGGGACCAGGGGCCTGACTGGGAGCCGGGAGCTCCACCCCAGCCCCCGGCCCGGGGATGGGAGGACCCAAAGCTCCCTGAGCACCTTACCCGGGACAGAGGCCGAGTCCAAATGGATCAGTGGGGTGTCTGTGTCCTCCTCGGGAGCAGCGCCTGGCACTCCCAGGCCAGCGCTGGTGTCCTCGTCATCGTCACTGTCGTCAAACTCAAAGGGCTCTCCGGGGTCGTCCTCCGCCTCTGGGGAGGGGCCTGGGCCTCCTCCAGGAACCAGCTGATCTCCTGGAAGTGGGGAGGAGTTACAAGCTGGGCGGCAGGGTCTGGGGGTTTGGCCAGGGAAGAGGTGGCTGCGAGTGGGTGAGCAGCTGCACAGGTCTGGGTGAGGGAAGGAGCGCAGCTCCCAGAGACTAGAGCAAACCCACGCCGGGGCCAGACGGCCCTCCTGTACCCCTGAGGTGGCCCGAGGTTGGGCTCTAAGCAGATGGGAGAGGATGGAGGGGCTGAGAGCAAGCCTCCACAGTGAGCATGTGCGCCTCTGTACTCGAAGGCATGTTAGTCATTGTGTTGTTTCCTGTTTTCCTATTTGTAAATAAGGGGGCTGTTTGTTTGTTTGTTTGTTTATTAACAGGCTCCGGCCAGTTTCATTAAAGGACATTTTTGCACGATTTACTTCTCTCCGGTCTGTCTGTCCTGGATGCTTCTAGTGATATCGGAACCCCCTGGATCAGTGACAGCCCATGTGCACGCTCTCATATTTCCACACGCTCTGCCCAATTCGGTGTCATCGCACTGCAGTGATGGACAGCAGTCGTGGGCGACCAGGCTTGTGCTCTCTCTCAGGCTTGCTCAAGGCGGGGCCAGGACCTGCGAGGATGAGCCGGTTCGCTTTGCCAAGTCTGCTCAGCCTGGGACCCACTTTTCCTAGCAGGTTGGAGCCCACAGGTGATCAGCCAGCGACACTTTCGTCTTCTTTCCGGCCTTGGCCCAGTGCCTGGTATTTGTGTTACATCACAGCACCTGTTGCTGTCACCACTGTCCCTCCCACCTGAGATCCTCAGGACAGGACGGTCTGGTCCACGGGTTCTCACAGCTGGAGAATGAGTGAATGGGCAGGGAGGGGAATGGAGCAGAGATGGGTGGATGGACCAGCAAGACGGACAGATGAACCAATTCGATTCCAGCAGTCTCTCTGACCAGAAAAATCCAACCTCCCACCTCCTCCAGTGACCTGGGGCCTCCAGAACAGAATATGTTAGGTATCTATACTAATAAAAGGTAATATGCTAATTAGACTGGGTCGACCAGCCATCTTCTGGACATCCGACTTCCTTCCATACAAAGCCATGGTGGTGAGGGCCAAGGCAGAGGCAGTTAGGGGCAATCAGACTGGGAAGGGAGAGCAGTTATGGACATGATCAGGCCGGCAGGGGAGGGCAGTTGGGGGCACCAGGCCAGCAGGGGAGAGCTGTTGGGGGCATTAGGCAGGTAGGCAGTTGAGTGGTTAGGAGCCAGTGGTCCTGGATTTCGAGAGGGATGGCCAACTGCCCACAGTGATCGGGCCTAAACCAGCAATCAGTCATCCTGCGAGGGGTCCTGGATTAGAGATGGTGCAGGCTGGGCTGAGGGACACACCCCATGCACAAATTTCATGCACCGGGCCTCTAGTCCTATCTAATAAGAGTAATATATAAATTGACTGTACCTCCGCTACACTCATCAGCAACACCCACCAGCTGATCAGAGTTAGTATACAAATTAACTCAACCAAGATGGCTATGGCCACAGAGAGAGCAGGAGGGAAGCTTGGGTTGCCCCTGGCGATGGAGGAAGCCAAGCTTTCCACACATCCTGGCCGATCCAGGCCTCTGCTTAAGGCAACAAAGTTCCAATGGCTGTGCCAGCAGAAGACGTGGCTCCGCTCCAGGCTACAAAGTTTCAACTGTAGAAGATAAATAAATCCCAGATACCAGGGCCTCTGCTTGGATCACCAGAGGTTGTGGCCAGCCTACAAACCACCACACGCCCCTCGGTCAGGCCACCTCACACCCCAAAGAAACACCCACCCTGATCCAGGATACCCTTCAGGGCAAACCAGCTGGCCCCCACCTGTGTACCAGGCCTCTATCCTATCTAATAGAAGAGTAATATGCAGATAGACTATCACTCCAACACACAAGATGACTGCCCCCATGTGGACACAAGATGGCCACTAGAAGATGGCCAACAGGGGAAGGCAGTTGACAGGGACCAGGCCTGCAAGGGATGGCAGTTGGGGGTGATCAAGCCTGCAGAGGAGGGCAGTTAGGGGTAACCAGGCCCACAAGGGAGAGCAGTTAGGGGCAAACAGGCTAGCAGGGGAGCAGTTAGGCATCAATCTGGCTGGCCAGGAGTGGTTAGGAGGTGATCAGGCTGGCAGGCAGAAGCGGTTAGGAGCAATCGGGAAGGCAGGCAGGTGAGCAGTTGGGAGCCAGCAGTCCTGGATTGTAAGAGGGATGTCCCAGATTGGAGAGGCAGCAGGCTGGGCTGAAGGACACCACTCTCCCTGTGCACAAGTTTCGTGCACCCGGCCTCTAGTGAATGTATAAAATTCCAGAATCCCTTCCCTCAGCAGAACCCAGAGCTCACCCTCCCTCCTCAACTTCCTCTGAGGGATGATGATAGGATGGGGGCCACTGAGCTGAGGACCCCGCCCTTCCTGGAGTTTTGGGGACCCCAAGGGTCAACAGTGGCAGGTGGGCTCCTCTGGGCATGAGCTCCTTTGCAGATATGGAGAATCAAACTCGGCTGAGAGCCTTAAATGTGCCCCATGGAGTCCCTGCTGAAGCCTCACAACCACCCCATCTCATGCTACGAGGCCACGGGGTTTCCAGAGCGGAAGTGCCCGCAGCCACCCAGCTAATAAGTGGGGAGCCGTGTTTGAACCCAGAGCTTCGCTCGTGTCCTTCACTTTTCCCACTAAGCCCCGCTGCCTCCTGGAAGCCGAGGGCGTCCTTGGACACCTGACCCGGGAGATGCGCTAACAAAGGAAATGCGGGGCCTACGTGGGACGCGGGAGGTGGTTTTCAAGAGACAGGTCTCCACCCACCGGAGGGTCACAAAAGCAGTTAGGAGCTTCCCAGGTAGCGCGCTGTTCTGAGGATGGCTGCTTATTTGAGTTACTTTTAAATTTTGTAATATCATAACATCACCTTCAGTATTACTTTTGATATTGTTTGTTACGCTTCTGTTCAGTTCATGTGACATATAAAAGTGTTTCAGTTTCAGGTAATACGTGTACGCACCCCATTTCATGTGTGTGCATGCATGTGTATGCATGTTGTGTGTGTGTATGTGTGTGTGTGTGTAACCTTCCCCTGCTCTCCCACGCTCAGTCCACTGCAGCCACACGGGCCTTCTTACTGCGCCATGCATGAGCCACTTGTGCTGCTGCTCGGGACCTTTGACCTCCAGCCCAGGGTCCAGATGCTCCTCCCTTGCTGGCTTCCCCTGCTCACCTCCTCCAGGTCTTCCCCACACACACCTCCCAGCGAGGCTGCCCTGACCAGAGCGGCCACGGAAACCCTGGGCTCCCTCCGTCCTGCGGCCACGTTTTTCTCCGTGGCCCTGTGAGCACGTGACATGCTCCCAGCTTCATTCATTTTCCTGTCCGTCTCCTCGCGGAGAGCAGGCATTCTTGCCCGTTTCACCCATTGTTGCATCCGCAGCAGCTGGCCCCGTGCCCAGCACAGGGTAGGCACAGAGTATTTGTCGAATTCACACACTCACATATACTCCTGTTGTCTTATCTATGAGTTATGGTTTTAAAAGTTTAAAAAACTTTGAAACAAATGACTAAAAATCCCTGCCCACCACTTCTGGGCAACGGGATGCAGGCCCATCCTGACCGAGAGGGCGTCAGCGCCCGTGGTGCCTGCCCACCGGAGTCTGCTGGGCGGGCAATGGCAGGAGGGACTCCCTTTATGCCCGGCACCCGACGGGTATCACTGTAGCGAATACAGTCTCAGTCCATCTGGGTCAGATTTCCCACACACTGGCTGTGTGAGCAACAAGTTAGTCTACCCGCCCAGCTGCTCTGTCAAACGAGGATAATAATAGCAACCGCCTTATCATGTTGTTGGGAGGATGGATGGATGAACGAACACATAAAGCATCTGGTGCCAGGGACGTGCTCACTGAACGTCAGTCATCCTTATGATGATGATTCTATTCATTATCGCTGTTATTGCATCATCATCTTCATTACTATCATTATTATTATTACTATGGCTCGGAGTCACAGCCCAGCCCTAGACCCTGGGTGAGACGGGCAGGCCTTCCCCACTCACAGGCCAGGCCCCGACCATGTCCAGGGACTCGGGCCATTTCTGCACCTTCTCCTTTGGAGAGTACGGATGGCCTCCGTTAGCCATCAATCCACACAGCCATCCCCACGTTCAGTGACCTGCTCCCGGCAGCCCCTGGGCCATGACCTGTGCACGCCGGCCCAGAAGATGGGACCTCTCCGCGCCAAGGCGCTCACTGCGGGGAGAGGCGGGCTGGGGAGACGAGAGAGACACATAAAACCCAGAGACTGAACTGGCGCTGAAAGGGAGCAGAGGGGCCCCGCATAGAGCACTGAAGGATGAGCAAAGGTCTGGCAGGACCGGGTGGGCAGAGGCGTGCCAGGCTGAGCCCAGAGCAGGTGCAGAGAACATCGAGGGGCCCAGTGCGAGCAAGAATGAAGAGCCGTCAGACAAGAAGAGCCGCTTCCGGAACCTGGATTTTATTTGGTACGACGGCGGGAAGCTCCCCAAGAGCTGGAAAATGGCCGAGGGCCCGGCTCAGCCAGAAGACAGTCCCCAGCCACATCACACAGACCTGGGACAGGGAACGCCCATCCAAGAGTTCTGGAATAGAACTGTATAGATTTAATCATCAAATGATTTCGTTCTCGCTCTCCATGCCGGGCCCCTCGGTAAGGTAACCCCGGCAGCAGGGGCCGGAGTGGGCGCATCCTGGGATCCAAAGTCACGGCCATGAGTCAGGAGATGCCCATGTTCCCAGTGCTGCTCCTGGGCTCCTGGGTCCCCAGCAATCACACCTCACTCCTTATCAGAAGGAAAAATCAGGAGGCCCCTCCC
Source organism: Lasiurus cinereus (assembly GCA_011751065.1). Classification (NCBI taxonomy): domain Eukaryota; kingdom Metazoa; phylum Chordata; class Mammalia; order Chiroptera; family Vespertilionidae; genus Lasiurus; species Lasiurus cinereus. Next base: position 412,345 of record JAAGEH010000190.1, on the reverse strand, counting down.
TGCATAATTGACAGCTGAACGAAGCCCTTCCCACCCATCTGGACAGGTGACATGGCCAGAGCTGGCCACACGCCCCGGACACGCCCCGTCCTCGGGAGAGCCAACCCCGCTGAGGCCAGGAGGCCGGGCCCAGAAAGCCACTCCTGCTGGAGAGCGGGCAGGTCCGTCCACCTGCCGAGCCCCATCTCCAGAGAGGAGCGCGGCTCAGTGCAGGGCACACGCAGCACACGCAGCATCCTGCCCACGCCCCACAGTGGCGGTCACAGCTTCCATTCATTGAGCGATCGATTACCCCAGGCCAAAGCCTTCCCTTTATTTAAGCCTCACCGTCAGGGAGGGTGCCATTATTATCCCCGGTCAATGGGTGATGAAAGGGAGCCACAGAGATGCCCAGCCACCCAGGGGGAGTGGCAGGGGCAGGCTGAGAAAGAGCCCTCCTCGGTACCACTCCGCTGTCTGCCTCCCCTAGCGGGGGCAAGAGGACAGGGCGCCAGGCCTGGTGGGTGAGCCCGCCTGGGCCCAGCGCCTCCCCAGCGGGGTCTGGATTCTACCTGTGGTTGCCAGATAAAATACAGGATGTGGAATCGAATTTCAGTGGAACAACAACAAAGAATTGTATTTTGCGTTGGGAGGGGGTGGTTTCTGTTTTGGTTTCTGGAGCAAGTCTGAGAGCCCCACCACTGGATGGCCCGACCTTGGCACCTTCGCAGAGGGAGAGAGACGGCCCAGCCCTTCCCCTCCACCCTGGGTCCCCACCCTCAATTCATCAGCTTCATCCGCTGGCACACTTCAACCCCAGATGGGCTCTGCCCATCTCTCCCGGGGACCTGAGGGACACAGGGAAAGAATCAACCCTTGTCGGGAGCCACTCTGAGGCGGGAATTATTCTCTCCCTGTTGCAGACAAGGAAACAGAGGCAGAGGGGGGAAGTCACCTGCCTGAGCGCACACAGCTAACTGCCAGCAAAGCCAGATTCACACCCCTTTCGGGGGTCAGCGTGCTCCCCAGCTGGCGGCCCTCTGCTAGCCCCCCAGCCCAACTCAGAAGGAGCTCAGGGGGACGGTACCTGTGGCAGCCTGTGGAGGAGGACTGGAGGAAGCCATCAGAGAGAGTCCAGCTCAGACCAGCACCGTCCCGGCCGCTCGCCTGTGAAAAGAAGGCCGGAAGTCTAATTAGATGAATTCAAGGCCAAAGCTTCAGCCACAGAGAGGGGTCCCTGGCTCAGGACCTGCGCTCCCCAGCTGCCAGCTCTCATGCTCCTTCCCCAGCAGCCCGGGAGCCCAGGAGGGCCCAGCCCCCACCCATCATAAATCATTAACCCGGAAAATCCAGCAGCTGCAGGACCATAATCACCCTGTCTCCCCAGAACGCCCCTGCCGCCACCAGCCTTCGCTCTGACCAGTCCAGGGACCCTGGTGGCTCCAGCTACCATCCCCTCCTGTGCCTTCCGACCTCCGGGTGAAGCTGCAGCCCCAGAGACCAGGATCCTGCTCGGCCCCCATGTTCCAGAAGTTTATCGGACCTGAACTCTCCCGAAGGTGACCAGACGCTTCCTCCTCCTGGCTGTCCAGTAACCACAGGCTCCGAGCCCAGCTTTCACCAGCCCCGCTGAAGGCCATTCGCTCTCTGTCCCTCCCTGTCCTGCCCAACGGGGCTGGCCAGCCATGGCACGTGGGTATAAAGAAAGGAAAGGGGTGCAGAGAGGCAGGTGGTGCAAGACAGGGGCAGAATCCCACATGCTCGGAGCGGGAAGCAGAGTATCTGCTGGCCTCGCAGTGGGGGCTCCTGCCAGGCAGAAGCCAGTGCCTCTGGTGGGCTCCTGGGCCCTGGAGCAAACCTGCCAGATGCAGCGAGGGAAAGAGTTCTCCCACCACCACCGGGGCGGGTCCGCCACTCAGCAGCCGACACCTTGGATGCGTTACTTAACCCCCCACTCTAGGCTCCAGTTCACTCACCTGCAGAACGGAGATTACAAAATAGCCACCTCGAAGGGTGACTGAGGAAGTTAGAAGTAAAGACGTATAAAGCGCCAAGACAGGTTTGGCTCAGTGGATGAATGTTGGCCTGAGGACTGAGGGGTTCTGGGTTTGATTCTGATCGGGGGCATGTGCCTGGGTTGGGGGCACATCCCCAGTAAGAGGTGTGCAAGAGGCAGCTGATCGATGTTTCTCTTTCATCCATGTTTCTGACTCTCTATCCCTCTCCCTTCCTCTCTGTAAAAAATCAATAAAATATACTTTAAAAAAACAAAAACTAAATGTGACCCAGGCCTAAGGTTCAGTAGCTCAGGGATGTGGCCAGGGAGGAGCTATTATCAAAGAGCTCAGATGATCCTGGGTCGCATACAGCCCCTATTATAACTGCCTTCCTCACTAGACTGTGACCCCTCTTTTCTCATCTCAGCATCTGGAGCCCTGGCCCATGTGCCAGACCACAGCTGCTGAGCTGCACTGAACGGAGCCAGAGGCCACAAACCAAAGAGCCAGGAAACCTCGCTCTGCTTGCGACCTACTCTGTGGAGGCCCTGAGGCTGGGGCGGCCCTGGCCTGGGCAGCTGCAGGTGTGGGACTTCCTGTCCAATGGAAAGAAGAGCACGGGTCCAGGTGAGAACTTCAGCCACCGCCCTCCCCCCACCCCCAGTGTCCTCTGCTCCGTCCAGGAAGACAAGAGGAAGAGGCAGGGTGCCAGCTGGACAGTGGGAAGAGGGACCCACAACTAGTGTCTGCAGCGGGGGCAGGACACCCACGCTCTGCCCTCGCAGGCTCAGCACAAAAGTCGGGGGCGGGCGGCTCCCGGGACTCTGGAGAGATGAAGCGCCTGATCCCAGAAAACACCCGAGGAGCTAGGGCCAGAGGAGCAGGATCAGAACTCACCGCCCATGAAGAGCGGCGGGCAGGGCGCAGGCTGGGTCCAAGGACCCAACTTCAGACAACCTGCAGCTCTCCAGGGGGAGATCTCAGGAAGTTCCTCTTTTTGTTTTATTGATTTCAGAGAGGAAGGAGGAGGGAGAGATAGAAACATCCATTGCTGGAAACCAAGATCAACTGTAATTAATATAAATGTGAGAAGTCCACCGGAAGGCTGAGTTTGGACTCCTTTGATATTCACAGGGGGAATTTGCATTTTATTACCTACTGCTGAATCAATGGCCTCAAGCTGTGGGCAAACTCCTTAGACAACAGAGCCAAATATCAACAGGACAACGATTGACATTCCTTCGGAGAGCCAAATTTTTTAAACTTAAACTTCTTCTAACGCCACTTCTTCAAAACAGACTCGCCCAGACCATGGTATTTTGTGGAAGAGCCACACTCAAGGGGCCAAAGAGCCGCATGTGGCTCTCGAGCCACAGTTTGCTGACCAGGGGCCTAAAGCAAACTCACCCTTAACCTGATCATCTTCTTGTGTACTAAACATGACCATTGATATGTCTGTTTGCATTCCTAAAAGGCAATCGTGTGTGCTGCTAAATAAAGGCAGCTGAGAAAGGAGACTCAGTGGAACTTTACTACAGGTAAGCTTTTCCCTGGCTTCCCCCCATTATTTCAAAATTAATTTTTCTTGTTTTGTGTGTCAATTTGCGCATCAGCTCTTTCTCCAAGCCTTTGAACCCGGAAGCCATGCTGGCTTTTCCCAATCAATGATGAGAGGGAATCACTGATTGGCTGCCTTCTACACACCCCCTACGTGGGATTGAGCTTGCAACCTGTGCCCTTGACCGGAATTGAGCCCAGGACTCGTCAGTCTATGGGCCAACGCTCCATCCACTGAAAAAATCCAGCTAGGGCCCTCGGGAAGTTTTCCACCCTCTGTGTGCCCTGTCCCCATTGGTCAGAGGCAGATGTAAATGAAATTGAAAGGACAAAGCAGAAACGAACTCTCCTCCATCTTGTTCTCTAGGGCTGGGCCCCCTGCCTAAACCCCCTCCCTTTTCTGGGAGTGGCCACAGATGTGCCAGCAATGTCCTAACTTCCCCGACCACCGCCCGAATGGACCAATGAAGCTCCAGGAACACAGCGAGGGTCCTAATCATGCTAACCCACAGAAAGACCCTAATTCAAGTGACCCATCTCTGTAACCCTCGTCACTTCCCTAAGCCCTCCCAATATCCTACCCCATATAACTCATTGTTCCGCCCCGGCTCGCTCTCTCGTCTCGCTGCTGCGCCAGAAAGAGGCTGGGAGCCAGACCCGGGTTTGAATAAAGACTCTTAGCTTTTGCATCGGAAAAGGCTCCCTGGTGGTTAATAATTGGGGACCCCGAACTCTGGACATAACAAAATGACGTCTAATAAAGCTGGTAGCTTCTTAATAAACGTTAGTTCCCTTCCCAGAATTCCTGCTGTCCTTGAGGACACTCAGCGTGGTCCCATTCTGCAGACGGCTCCACTGAGTCCAGGCCGACCGAGGACCAGAATACATGTCTGCCCTTCCTTACCCTCATCACCCCCAAGATCACAAAATTATCGTCTGTGAAATGATAGTGGCTGAGGTCTGAGCACTGCCATGTACCAGGCCTCATGCTGAACATTTCTGTTTTTGTCCGACTTAAATCCCATAGCTGATGGGGAAAAGGAAGCTGAGAAACTGGAGAGTGTCCTCAGGCCATGCAGCCATGGAGAGGGGTGTCACTGGGCATGAGCGGGGACTGCCAGGCAGGCAGGCTCCTTGGACAAAAGTGCTGGGTGAGTACAGGGTAAGGGGGTGAGCATCTTCCAGGCCCTCCCCATGGCAGGGGCCTCCGAATGCCAGAGGGACAAGCGGACCAGCTCCTGCCCTCGCCCTCCAGGCGCCAGGCCACTCAAAGGGCTGCCCGCGGTGGGAAGGCGGTGGGAGGCTCTGGGAGGAGCAGGGGCGAGGTTTGGTCAATGGCTGGAGCCTCCGACAATGGAGGCTCTGTTCCTGCCAGAAGAGAAGTTCTCAACGCCCCTTCCTCCTCCCTCCATTGACCTCCTTGGCTAGGCGAGGCCCCCGGTCAGTGATCCCCAGGCAAGATAAGAGGGGGAAGCCCAGGAGGAGGCCTCTGGGCAGAAGAGCCCACCCACACCCCACCCTACACCCCATGCAGAGGGCATCTCTAAGGGCTGCTGCCTGGGAAGCCAGAACCAGCCAGAAGCTTCCAGACCCTGCGGTGGGGGGCCAGGAGGGCTGCCAACAGCCTGTTCCCCAGCCCGTCCTCCTCCTCACGGTCTCGGGCACCTTAACCCCTTTGTCCCCAGCTAACCAGCCCAGACAGGAGGTGCCAGGCTGAAGGGCCAGGTGAAAGGTCTCCTAATGCAGCTGAACTATCCTGACCTGAGAGTCCACGTGATAGGCCCCACCACACACACAGTTGGAGGCCAGAAGAGGACAGCATGGATTCTGCACTACCCCTTCCCCCTTCTGAGCCTCAGTTTCCCCATCAGCAGCCACCTCTCAGGCAATCCAGTGCCCCGTGGCCCTAGGACCCTCATCCCAGAGCAGAGCATTTTCCCGCGGGAACCAAACCCGAGAGGTGGTTTCCCTCCCCCCTTTCCCAGCAGGGAAGCTGCGGCTCAGTGAGGCGGGACCAGGACACGAAGGGGCGTCTGACTCCGTGCAATTCGGAGGAGCAGGTGCTGGGCAGGACAGACGCTTCCGGCTGCAGAAATGGTCCGGACCACGGCAGAGAGGCTCCAGGGAGCTGGGTTTCCAGCAAGGGTCCCTGAGGATTGGGTGCTCTCCCCACCGCTCTGCCAGCCGCCCCACCGGAGCCACCAGCAGCCCCCACGATGCCCAATGCAGTGGACTCAGCTCAGCCCCCCTCAGTCTCCCCACCACTTGGCTGCGCCCTTCTATATGCTCCCTCCACTCTCCTTCCGGCCCAGCCCCGGCTCTGCTCCCTTTCGTCCATGGCATACTCAGGACATCCACACGCTGGCCGCTGCCAGGCCTGTCCCCTCTCCCTGTGCCTCCCTAGGCGACCTCCCTACTCCATGGTTTTTTTGTTTGTTTGTTTTTTTAATATATTTTATTGATTTTTTACAGAGAGGAAGTGAGAGGGATAGAAAGTCAGAAACATCGATGAGAGAGAGACATCGATCAGCTGCCTCCTGCACGCCCCACAGTGGAGATGTGCCCGAAACCAAGGTACATGTCCCCAACCGGAATCGAACCTGGGACCTTTCAGTCCGCAGGCCAACGCTCTATCCACTGAGCCAAACCGGTCCCGGCCCCACTCCGTGGTTTTAAGACCGTCTCCACGAGGATGACTCCATTGAGTTTCCCTTGGACTCCAGACTCTGCCAGGAAACAACCCTGCTCAGCATGTCTGCCCGTAGTCGCCTAGCCATCTGGAACTCACCATCCATCCAAACTCCTGACTGTCACCCCCGTTCCTTCGTCCTCCCGGCTGTCCTGATGGCAGCCCCGTGTGCCAGGCACTCGGACTAAGAGCCTCAGACTCAGCCTCACCGCCCTCTCTCTCTCACACCTCCATCCTCCCCTCAGCAGACATGCTGGCGCTCCCTTCCAAATACGTCCCGAATCTGATCACTTCCCACCATCCCTCCCCCTGTCCCCACTACCCCCTGGTCCAAACCGGCATCATCTCCTATGGGGACCATTAAAATTACCTCTTTTTTAAAAATATATATTTTATTGATTTTTTACAGAGAAGAAGAGAGAGAGAGTTAGAAACATCGATGAGAGAGAAACATGAGAAACATCGATCAGCTGCGTCCTGCACACTCCCTATTGGGGATGTGCCCGCAACCAAGGTATGTGCCCCTGCCCGGAATCAAACCTGGGACCTTTCAGTCCACAGGCTGACGCTCTATCCACTGAGCCAAAATTACCCCTTGATTGGTCTCTAGCTCCCACTTCGTTTTCAACACAGCAGCCAAGTTACTCCTCTGCTCAGACCCTCAAATGCTTTCCCAACTCGTTCAGGGTGGAAGCCAGAGTCCTCACCGTGGCCTACACGGCCCTACACTCCCACCCCCCCACCACCTTCCTCACCTCAGATCCTCCCTCTCCCCTCCTAGCGTATTCTACTCCACTCACAAGAACCGCCTCGCAGTTCCTCAAACACCCACTCAGGCTCTAGCCTCAGGGCCTTTGCACGTGCTGCTCTCTCTGCCTGGTCACACACATGGATGCTCCCTCGCCTCCTTTGGGCGCTGGCCAAAGGTCACCCTATCAGAGGCTCCCCCAGCACCCTCTTTAAAACAGCTCATACATTGCCGAAGCCGGTGTTGCTAAGTGGTTAGAGCGTCGGCCTACGGACTGAAAGGTCCCAGGTTCGATTCTGGTCAACGGCATGTACCTTGGCTATGGGCACATCCCCAGTAGGAGGTGTGCAAGAGGCAGCTGATCAATGTCTCTCTCTCATCGATGTTTCTAACTCTCCATCCCACTCCTTTCCTCTCTGTAAAAAATCAATAAAAATATATATTAAATTTAAAAAAAAAAAAACAGCTCACACACCTCCCCATCATGCCCCTTCCCCTGGCCCGGCTCCCCTGTCTTCATAGTATTTAGTACCTCTGGGCACCTGTCATTGTAGTTGTTGATAACAGCCTCCTCCTGCGAGAATATGGACTCGACAGCGGCCAGGACATCGTTTATTTCTGTCCGTTGCTCTGTCCACAGCCCTGAGTCAGTGCCTGCAAACAGCAGGCCTCACCTCCCACCTGCTAACTGGATGAAGGAACCCCTGGGTCTGGGTCAGTCCTGCCTCCTCCCTGGGGGGAGGGGATAAGGCAGCCCAGGCCCGTTGGGCAACCCAGTCTGGGACTGGGCCTCCTCCTGCCTGAAATCAGCCTGTGGCCAGGACATCTCCGCCCAGGAGAGCTTAGTGAGCAGACTCACTGCCAAGCTGTGCCAGGGGCAGTGCCCCAAAACCAGTATGGGAAGAGTCTGAGCCAAAGGCAGGGCGTGATCAGAAGAGGAGGGGAGGGAGGGGGGGAAGGACTGGGACCATAAGGAACTGGCTCCCCAAAACACCTCATTCTTGCTCTGCTGAGCCAGAAGCATGCGGCCGGGAGAGGGAGCAGGACCCCAGAGTTCCAACGGCTGCCACCCCTGCCACAGAGAGGTGAGGGACCTGCCGTACGTCCAGCTGCCCAGGGAGGAAGCACAGGCTCCAGGCTGGGCGCTGAGGCCCTGGCCAGTGGACATGGAGAGGAGTGGGCCTCCTTTCATAGGGAGCCCGCTGGGTCCGGTCTGGCCTGGGTCACTTTCTTCAGAACCGCCCTCTGCCTCTCTCACAAGACAGCTCTGGGCAGGAAGCAACAGCCTTTGCAAAACTCAGGGCTAAAGATAACTCCGCCCACCCGACCACGGCCCTGCAAGCTGGCAGCATCTGAGGTCTCGGGAAAGGCAAGCTCAGCCAGGGGACAGAGGCCTCGGCCACAAGGCCGGACTCTCCAAGCAGCGAGCTCTTTATCCACCCCCCTCCCAAGAAATCTGGTGTGTGAATCAGCCGCTCTCTGTCCGCCACGCCGGGAGGGCGGCACAGAAATGGGTATCTTCCCACCGGCCCCCAAGCCAGTGGGCCATCCCACAAGAGGGCAGGGTCAACCCCATGAAGAGGAGGACACTGAGGCTCAGAGAGGGAGATGATTCAAAGTCAGGTTCATCACAGGCGGATGGCTGATGAGATGGATGTCTGTCCCCCTCTTTCCCCTGTACGGGTGCCTCTCCCTCTGCAGTGAATCCAGGCCACTCGCCCCTGGCTATTAACATCACACCTCTGAGAAGACGCCGCCCACTCGAGGCTGTGGGACAGGAGGTGGTAGGGGCAGAGAGGAGGAGTGAGTGGTGGCCACCATGAAATGGATATGTCCTGAACTAGGCTGCCTGGGTGGCGTCACACCCCGGACCAGGACCCCCACGGGGAACCAGTCCCCAACACAGGTCCTCTTTCTAAGTCAACTTTAACAAGAGCCTCACTGGTGCTCACCAACCCTGGAACGGGACCCGCGAGGAACCGACGGCTCGGATGCTGCCCACTCGCTGGCGCTGGAAAGAATTCCTGACCTCCCTCGTCTTCCTTGTGTCCTTGGCACTGAACCCGTGCGGGTGCCGTGAGCTGGGAGCCCACCCCTGCCTACATCCCACGGCAAAAATGTGGGCACTTGTTCAGTGGAAAAAAGGGGGGCCCACTTCTGCTCGGCAGCAACCTCCCGACCTGCTGGGGGAGAAGCAGGGAAGACCTGGGTACCCTTTTTGTCACCATCACGTCCTGGGGATGGTTTTTAGGAAAGTGAGCCTGTGATCAAACCAGGTTGGATCCCGACTCCCCACTTCTGTGACTCTAAGGTGTTACTCTGCCGTTCTGGCTCCTGGCTCCCCCTCGGTACAAGAGCTGTAAGAGTCCCCACCTCGTAGGGTTGTTTTACGGGTTAATGAGAGGATTCACAAAACGTGCCTCACTGAGAGCCCAGAACACAGCAGGTGCTTGGTAAGTGGTGGCTGAATGAATGAATGAATGAATGAGCGACCACCTCCTTCTCACTGAACAGCTGCCCTGGCCCACAGAAGGGCGCTGTCCCAGGTGGCGCCGAGTGATCCTAGAGCCCTCCCATCCCTGCCCTCCTCGGGGAGCAAGCCTGCAGATCGAAGCCTCTCCTGCAACATCTGACCTCGTCACAGTCCCCCGAGGGCAGAGGACCCTCTGATGTGCCAGCCTGACCTGGTCCAGAGGCTAACACTCAGCTGTGTACGTTCCCCAAAGCCTCCATCCGCCTCCCACCCCCTTTTAAAAAGTCAAGATTCCAGGGGAGGGGAGGACCCCGTAAGAAAAAGCGAGTTCCTTTAACTGGTGCGAAACATAGCGACGACCAAAACTCAGCGCGTGGGCCCAGGGAGACCGTCCAAGCCCCTGAACCATTTAGTCAAGCAGAGGGGGGCCTGGGAGCTGGCTGCTGAGGTGCCCCTTAATGGAAAGCCCGCTGGCTGGACAACCAGCCCGGGAGAGTTGCAAAAACACATGCGTCTATTTCCTCGCGGGAGTCCCAATACGTTCAGCTAAATTCAGGGACAAATCCCCTCCAGGCAGCGAGGTTACAGTGACCACACACACACACACACACACACACACACACACACGCCTGTCATTCAACATCAGGAGCATCTGAGGGACCTGCAGAGACAGTGCAGGCCGAGGCGGGCGGGACTCAGTTCTCTTCCCTGCTGGCGGCCGCCGGCACACCTACCAGGTGCCCCAGGCTCAGTGCTGGACACCTGCGCTTCCTGCCAAGACTCAGCCAGTGCCAGGCTCATGTAAGGTCTACCCTGTGGCCAGGGCTTGGGCAGAAGATGGGGCACCGTCTCCTTCCACATTAGGGTGCAAACAGGTCACAAGTACCGGAGGTCACTTCCCCCGGACACGGACCATCTGTGTTAACCCTGAGGCCTCCAGGCCCCACGCCCCCATTCTGAGTACCTCTAAGCCAGCGGTTCTCAACCTGTGGGTCACGATCCCATTAGGGGTCGAACGACACTTTCACAGGGGTCGCCTAAGACCATCAGAAAACACAGGTATTTACATTATAATTCATAACAATAGCAAAATTACAGTTATGAAGTATGGTTGGGGGTCACCACCACATGGGGAACTGTATTAAAGGGTCGCGGCCTTAGAAAGGTTGAGAACCGCTGCTCTAAGCTCACTAGCATTCGAGGGGAGGGCAGAAGAGCCAGTCATCATCTCTCTGGATCCTCCTGCCACCAACCCCACCCCTCGCCCCGTCCACACACATTGAATGAGCGCTTCCGTGTGCAAGGTCTAGGGATTTGCTCATCAGCAAGACAGCCTCTGTTTCCGCCCTCCCGGGTTCCGCAGTCCCGCAGGGAGGCAGATGCTAAACCATCACCCCAACTCAACTTCCTCACAAACCAGATACCCACTCTGAGGGGCGGGAGGATGCCAGGCCCCCTGACATTTACACGGACAGCGAACATTGACTCAGCTCTCCCGGGGCCGGCGCTGGTCCCCTGGATTCGGCGCACACGGTCATCTGCATCGTGACCACACAGAAACCTGGGGACCATCCAGCGAGTTCTGCCAAGAGCCCTGCCTCTGCGTGGCCTGGGCCAAGGCACACGCTGCCCAGCCTCCGAGGGCCCTCCCACCTCCCGACAGACGTGTGCATTTCATGCCAAACAAGGCCATGTACGCACCCAGGGACTCTGGTGAGGGCTCTGTCTCCCTCTTTTGCTTTTCTTGGCAGGAGGCGGTATTCGGCCTCAAAATTTCCATCCCATCGTGACTTGGGCAGAGTCTTGCTGATCCATCTAGGGCATGGCTCTCCCATCTGGTCCCCTGCGCCCCGGGCACATTTGGCAATGTCGGGAGACATGTTGGCTGTCACGACTGGAAAGGCAGGGAATGCTGGTGGCCTCCGGGGGTAGAGGCCAAGGATGCTGCTGTCCAACAGCCGAGGGTGCACAGGACAGCCCCACCGCAGAGAATGAGCCGGCTCGCGTGTCCACAGTGTGAGGTGCAGAAGCCTCACTCCCAGGGCATCTGGTCAGGTCCTCTGAGATCTAGCGCAGATACTGCTCGTTAACGAGGGTAGCGTTACCGTTATTAGTCACCGGGACACAAAGGCCAAAGTCATGACCACGGGTTTCCACGGCAGAGGAATGCCGGGCTACGGGCCTCTGAAAAGATTGCCTCACACCACGGTCACTGACGTCTGTGGATCTCCGACCCACTTCTCTGTGCCTCTCCACCCCCCGGCCCAGCTATGGAATACTAGAGAAAGAGAGGGGGTGGGGAAACTGAGGCCTTTCAAGGCAGGGACCCCGTGTGAAGCCTCTGCTGTCCCCAGCACCCAGCACCATTCCTGGCACAAGAGGCCGGTGTCTAATTCTGTGAGCTCTCTGAGGCCAGGTCCCTCTCTGTCCCCAAGCTGAGCCTAGCTTATGGCTCACCCCTCCATACTCACTCATTGGTCCCTCAGACCTCGTAGTTCAGCTTGAGGGGCCAGGGAGACCGTCTATTCATGACAGCCAACCCCGTCCCCACGGACCCTCCAGAAGTAGCCCCTGCTCTTTCCTGCTAACAAGTGACATCCAAGAGGCAGTAACTCGCAAGAAAGCCCAGCGACTACTCTCATTGGCCGGGAACAACACTAACGCTCACTGAGCAGGGAGCAGGGAGCAACAGTACACAAGCAGGCAGTGCTTCTGCGGGGGAGCTGGGGGGGCTGCAAGCACTCCTGGGAGGAGCCGTGAACCTGGATGGGGGGCAGGGCTATCCAGCAGGTAATAGTCCTAGAAATAGGACTCCATGGTTGAGCATCAACCTATGAACCAGGAGGTCACAGTTCAATTCCTGATCGGGGCACATGCCCAGGTTGCAGGCTCAGTAGGGGACATGCCGGAGGCAGCCAATCAAGGATTCTCTCTCATCGTTGATGCTTCTCTCTCTCTCTCCCTCTCCTTTCCTCTCTGAAATCAATTTAAAAAATATTTTTTTAATTGTCCTGGAAACCATGGACACAGCAGGAATAGTTTCTCTCTGCAAGGCCTGGCACAGGCATGGCAGCAGCGAGAACACGTGAGCAGCACAGAGACGAGGAGAAGGTAGACAGGGACTTCCGGGGGAGTCCGCGGCCGCATGCGGCCCTGCTCCTCTGTCCCCAGACCCCTGGCCCAGGCACCCCTTCGCCAGGACAAACAGAGCTGTGGGTGGAAGCCAGGGCCCGGGCACTGGGCACACAGAAAGGCAGTGGCTCCTCGGATTGCCTACAGCCAGCAGGAGTGAGTGCCAAAGTCAGCCTCAACTGACTAATTGCCTTACGTGCCTGAAGCTCTTCTCTGCCCTTGAATCTTATCATCATTTTAATCTTTGCGTCAACCCTGTGAGAGAGGAGCCATTGTCACCCCCATTTTACAGATTGGGAAACGCACAACTGAGGTTCAGGAAGTGGCTCAAGGTCACAGCGTCAACAGAGGGAGAGCCGGGATTTGAACCCAGGCCCTGAGGCTGCAGGGCTACACCCCCAGAGGAGAGGGATTTTCAATCTTCAGCCCCCAGCTAGCCACCAGTCAGCGGGGCCTCTGTGGTGTCCAGGAAATGTCAGGTGAGCAGAGGGGACCCCAAAGATCCCACTCATGGCGAGCTGGAAGGTCGGGGCCCCCGTGGGGACCCCCGTGGGGAGGCACCTCAGGAAGAGAACAATGGGGAAAGGCTCCCTGCCCCCACAGACTAGCAAAGTACTCACTGGGCCCCTCGGACCCCAGGCAGAGTTCTGGGTGCACTGCCCCCAACAGAGCCTCGCCCAGCAGCCCCTGTGTCGGGGCCCAGCCCTGGGCTCCAGCAGCAGCCAAATATACGCACGGTGAGTCTCACTGGGCATTCTGGTCTGGCAGGAACATGACCCTGTGAACTGGGGTTCACCCGGGCCCTCCAGCCACCAGCCTAGCCCAGGCACCTGGGCAGGGACAGCCGACCTGAGCGGGCATGGCTGTGTGCCAGCCATGGACAGAGCCAGGGCCCTCCCCCTGCTGTGTCTGAGGATACCATGTTGTCAGGCCAAAACCGGAAGGGCCCCCTTTACTGCCAGCAGCATCAAAGCCCCTCCTAGCCTGGCCCTTTAAAAAGGTGCCCCTGATCTGAGCAGGAACTAATGGCCAGAGTTTCAGCTGTGATTCACAGCACTGACCCTGCCTCAGTATCTTCCCACAGCCAGTCCCTCTCCAAAGGAGGGATCTTAGCGAGGCCGAAACCCAACCTGTCAGCCAGAGCAGAATTCCTTCTTAATCCCAGCAGGTGGGTGGGTCGGAGCCTGAGCAAACACGTGACTTCACCTCTCTAAGCCTCAGCTTACTCATCTGCAGACTGGGCGTAATGACACTCCTAAAACCCAGTTAAGTAAAACGCTCCTTCATTGATTCAGCCCATATTGATTAAGGGCCCCCACGAGCCAAATTGCATTCCGGGGGTTTGGGATACAGCAGTGAACAATGGGGAAAGGCTCCCTGCCCCAGCGGTTTACTGAGCCTTACCCAGGCCCGTCACAGAGTGGGTATGTCACCAATGCCCGCCTCACCCCAGCCTGAGTCACTCTCCCATACCCTGCTCTCATACAAATTCCTCCCTTGGCTAAAGAGTCCTAGGGAGGGTCTACACCTGTCCTCGGTGCATCTTCTGGAGTTTCTCAGGCCCAAGCCCCGCCCCCTGCACAGAACACCCATCCGCTATCCCTCCTTCATGGTGCCAATTGCACCCCCACTAGAGCCCATTCCAGACTGCCATGGTCCCTCTCAGGAGCTCGACCAACAACCCCTGGTGTCCCCCACGTGCCCAGGGTGGACGACCCTAGGCCAGCGGTTCTCAACCTGTGGGTCACGACCGCTTGCAGGGTCACCTAAGACCATCGGAAAACACAGATATTTACATTATGATTCATGACAATAGCAAGATTACAGTTATGAAGTAGCAAAGAAAATAACTTTATGGGTGGGGGTCACCACAACATGAGGGACTGTATTAAAGGGTCACAGCATTAAAAAGGTTGAGAACCACTGCCCTAGGCCATCACCTGGGTGGTACTTCCTGTTTGCCAAGGTCAGGGATTCCAGGGGGATATGGCAGCCTCCACTCACATTGAGATGCCCACAGAAATCAACCCCGTCCCCACGAACCCTCCAGAAGTAGCCAGCCCCTGCTCTTTCCTGCTAACAAGTGACATCAAAGAGGCGGTAACTCGCAAGAAACCCCAGCGACTGCTCTCAATGGCCGCAAACAGCACGGATGCTCACCATCATTTCTGAGCTTCTGAGAAAACCAGGAGCCGAGTGTGGTGTTCCCCGGGTTATTTTACCAGCTCCTCGATGCTTCAAGGCGGAGACCCAGGTCCCCACTTGAGTCCCCACTCAATCTCGAGGCTCCCAGAGGACAGTGGCTGAGGCTACCCAAAATGTCTAGCACTGCCCTAACCAGTTTGGCTCAGTGGATAGAGTGTCAGCCTGTGGACCAAAGGGTTGCAGTTTCGAGTCCGGTCAAGGGCATGTACCTTGGTTGCAGGCTCCTCCCCTACCCGGACCCTTGTCGGGGCTCGTGCAGAAAGCAACCAATCAATGTGTTTCTCTCACATCAATATTTCTCTCTGTCTCTCTCTCTCTCTTCCATTCTCCCTAAAAATCAATGGAAAAATATCCTCAGGTGAGGATTAACAACAACAGCAATGTCTAGCGCCTACCCTGGCATCTAACAGCCTAACCTGGCATCTAACAGGTCTTCAATGAATGCTGGTTGGATTTATTTGAGTAAGAAGACTGAGGCTCAGAGAAGTAAAGTGACTTGCCCAAGGTCACACAGCTAGAGAGGCCGGCCCAGCTGTGGGCCAGGTCTGTGCAACCTCAGCCTCTCTCTGACCCCCCCTCATCTGAGTGCCTGCCGTCCAGCAGCTGGCTACAGGGCTCTCCCCGGACAGGCTTCTGGGCAAAAGGCACCGCCCTCCGGGGCCTGAGAAAGGAGAGGTGAGCTCCACAGGAGACCTTTTAAGGAAAAGTAAGTAAAGAGAAACAGAACGTGTGTTGGTGGAGAAAAGACCAGCCTGGGTATCACGTGCCTCAAAATGTTGGGTTCGCAACTGGCTCCCGGCAGGCCGCAGTGGCCCAGCGCCTGACAGTCCCAGGGCCCTCACCCCAGGCCGCAGGAGGTGCAAGGTCCAGTTGGCCTCAGGCTGGGGGTCAGCTTGGCTCTGCCACCAAGGTCCCCAGCATTGGGCAAGTCACTTCCACCGCCAGAGTGCTGATGTCCCCTGCTTATGACAACAGAGTGGGGAGGGCAAGACCAAGCGAAAGCCAACATCTCCCTCTCTCTCCGCCAAACTTAGCCCACATCTCATTTACACACACACACACACACACACACACACACACACATCTCATTTACACACACACACACACACATCTCATTTACATACATACACACAATCTCATTTACACACACATCTCATTTTCACATACACACACATCTCATTTACACACACATACATCTCATTTACACATACACAAACAATCTCATTTACACACACACACACACATCTCATTTATATACACACACATCTCATTTACATACACATACAATCTCATTTACACACACACATCTCATTTACACACACACACATCTCATTTACATGCACACACATACACATCTCATTTACACACATACACACACACACACACACGTGTGGAGTTGGCTCCCCCTCATCCCATCTCCAGCTGCCAGCAGAGTCATCGCTTCTACCCTGGCTGCCAGCATCACTGGGAAGCCGCTTTCACTCACCTTGCACACCTTCTAGTCCAGCCCTTGAAGACTGTCGTCTGTGGGCCTGGAAGGAAGTTAACGTACTGAGCACCTGCTATCTCCGGGGAGCGCTGTGAGTGTGTGTCACTTCACCCCACATTGAAGTACGGGTTTAACTCCTCTTTCCGAGGGAGCCGCCCAAGCTGAGCCCAACAAAGGCACCTGCCCAAGATCACACAGCAAGTGCGACGCAGGATTCAAACCCAGACCCTGAAGTGCCCAAACCTGTGTTCTCTCTCATTCCCGCTCCTGTGTCAGCTCGCAGAGGACAGAAACCGTGACTGGTGTCTCCACGATGCCTCATGCGTCGTCTGCAAGTGCGGGCTTGCTTGGGTGGCCAGCTGGTTACTGCCAAACCCCAACCTAGGCCCCGGGAGAGCCTCACACATCACAAGTAGGGCCTGCTCCCCCTCTTCCTGCCTCACTGCTCTCCGATGTCCTGAGCCCGGTCCTGCCTGCCAGGACCCCAAACTAGCCTGCACCCCCTTTGCAAGAGGAATTTGAAACCAAGGCTCAGAGGAGCCAGAAAGCAAACCTCAGCATCTGTGACACATGGAGCCTCCTGTGCGGCCCTCACAGCAGCGAGGAGGCTGCTGGGAGTCTAAGGGGGAGAGCATGGGCTTTGCAGGGAGACCCTCCAGGTTTCACCCCCAGGTGCTCCTCGTTAGCTGTGCAGACCTGAGCAGGCCCCCTGCCCTCGCTACACCCCAGCCTCCTCCTCCGCTAAGAAACAGACAGCAGCCCCTGACCACGGCACAGCGAAGGTGATTAGATGCCACCATCAGCCGGCCTGAGGCAGGCACCCTTTCTTCCCTGGAGGGCACCTGCTTCCCCTGGGCATCAGCTGGGCAGGGGGCTCAGAACCTGCAACCCCTCCCCCGGCCCCCACCCCCAGGCAGCCAGCCCGAACAGGTGTGCATCCAGAGCTAGGCTTGTGGAGTTAATATTTACCTGCTTGTGACCCAAATCTTCTGGGGCATCAGGCATGCCTGAGCCACTCAGCCCTGAGACTTCCAACCAAGCAGGGACATGAGGTGGGAGCGAGTGCTGAATCCGGGACAAGTGTCAGAAACCCTGGTCCCCGAGGGCACCCAGGCTGGGAGAGGTCCCCAGGTCCCTGCAGACTAAGTGTCACCCTCTACCCCAAGGCACTTGCTCTGAAGACCCGAGCTCCACCCATCTGATGACCCATTTCCATAGGATCCAGGAAACCAGTGAGAACTTGGGAGGTGAAAGCTGAGGCCCCACAGACATAGCGCTGAGCCCCAGCTTCTGCAGGCGGTGGAGGTGGCTGTCGCTCCACGCTCATCAAATGGAGGTTTCACTTGGGCTGTTTAGACCCAAGTTCCCTGATTTCAATAATAAGCCCCCACGCAGGGGAACCACCTGACTCAGTGCCCCTCCCGTTTCACAGATGAGAAGCCTCAGCTTAGAGCCCAAGAGAGCCTGCCCAGGTCTCTCAATAGTCAGAGGTACAAGGGGATTCAAACCAGGCCTCCTGGCTCCCAGGCGAATGAGTCAACAGCCTGCCCCCAGCACTCCACTTTCCTGCTACTGTTTATCGGATGTTTACCGGGTGCCAGGCAGGGCTCTACATGCTTACACATGATGCCTGTCTTCGTCAGTCCAAGAACCAGACGAGAAAAAGGCTGTTAGCCAACAAGCTGAGAAACCGAACTGAAACACAGGGAGGTTGAGACACTTGGCCCAGGACACATAGCGCACAAGAGGCAGAGTGAGAATCAAAACCAGGCAGCCTGACTGCAGAGGCCACCACTGCGTATACCCCCCCCTCCAAATGAGTCTGCCCCATCCTTTCCTCCAACACATACACACACACACTCCCACACATGTGCGCGCGCACACACACACACACACACACACACACACACAGCAGGAGAGACCTCCTGTTAGGAAGGTTTCGAGAACACAATGGCTCTTACCCGCACAAGGAAAGAGCTGACGGCACAGGAGGCTGTGCAAGGTGAGAGCTGGGTAGGCCCCCTCGTCCGCCCTCCCTGTTCTCCCTGCTGAGCAGAGGGAGTCTGGGTAATGGTGTCATTCGCTGCCTGCAACTGTCCAGGGCCCACAGAGCCAAAAGCTCCTCAGTGTGGCCTACAAGGCCATTCTTTCTTTCTTTTTTATCTTTTTTTAATACATTTTATTGACTTTTTACAGAGAAGAAGGGAGAGGGAGAGAGTCAGAAACATCAATAAGAGAGAAACATGGATTAGCTAAGGCCATTCTTTTGGATGGATCATCCCCAACTCCCCATTCCCCAATGAGGAATGTCTGCTGAGCACATGCTATGGATAAGGTCTCATGCGGAGACAAACATCCTATATAATAAAAGCCTAATATGTAAATCAACCGAACAGAGGAACAAGCAGTGGAATGACCAGTTGCTATGATGTGCACTGACCACCAGGGGCAGACACTCAGTGCTGGAGCTGCCCCCAGCCCGAAGGCCCCAGGCCAGCCAAGGGTGCCAGCAGTTGCCTTCCTCCAACTCCATCACTCTACTGGTCACCTCCAGCAGAGGGAGGCAACCGACTTCGGGCAATTGGGAGGTGGAGCCGGCCAATGAGCATGTGGCGCCAGGCTGGCCAAGGCAGATGACAGAGGGGGCCTGACCAATCAACCACCAGTTGCCCCACAGATTGGCCCTGATCGCCAGCCAGGCCTAGGGACCCTACCCATGCACAAATTTCATGCACCGGGCCTCTAGTGTAAAACAAAAGACAAAGCCTAAGCTCTGGGAACAGAAAAGGGGCCCCCACCTGCCCCAGTCACATGACCTGCCTTCATTAGCCTGGTAACCTATCCCACTTTGTCTGCTTGGGATACTCACTTCTACATTTTGACCCTTAACACAAAATGACTGGAGGGAAGTCTTCTACGATGCCCACAGCTAGCCACTCGCCCCTCAGAGCCCCTAACACTCTGGACTGGAATCATTTGCTTTGTCCTCTGACTCCCCCACTAGACTGTGAGCTGCTTGAGGACAGGGACAATGCCTGTCATTCTGTCTCTCCAGTACTCGGTACAGTCCTCGGGACGTGTAGAGATTAAAGAGATAATGGGTGGCTGGGTGGGTGGGTGGATAGATGGACAGGTGGATGGATGGATGGATGGATGGATGGATAGATGGATGGATGGATAGGATGAGGGGGTGTGTGGATGGATGGGTATGTGGGTGGATAGATGAATAGGTGGATGGGTGGATAGATGGGTAGGTATGTGGATGGATGGATAGATAAATAGATGGGTGGATAAGAGGATGAGGGTGTGTGTGGGTAGATGGGTATGTGGGTGGATAGATGAATAGGTGGATGGATGGGTAGGTATATGGATGGATGGATGGATGGATGGATGGATGGATGGATGGATGGATG
>JAAGEH010000190.1:378835-392653 GCA_011751065.1 Lasiurus cinereus | reverse complement strand
TGGATAGGAGGATGAGGGGGTGGGTGGGTGGGTGGGCACATAAATTACTAAATGAATGAACAATAATAGATCCCATAAATAATACCAGAGGCCAGTTGGCTCCAGGCACTCCTCAGTCTGGAATTTACTGGAGCTCAGCTATCAGGAAATCCCAGCTTTGCCCCAGGCATTTGGTCTGACCCAGCTCTTTTCTAGATACGTTTCCCCAACTTGGCTGAATATCCTCATGTGATCAATGGCTGTCTCCTTCACCGGCTGTCGTGGAGGTGACATACTACCCAGGACTGCGTCTGGCCTGACAATTATGTCCTCAATGCCTTCCCCTGGGCTGGGGCCACTGCGGGCCTCAGTGAATATGTGGTGAATAAACGACAAGTGAACAAAAGACCTAGGGCGCTTTTAAACGTAGAGATTTCTAGGTCCCGGTCGAGATCTGCTGGCTCAGACTCTCTAAGGGTGAAACTCGAGAATGCGTATTTTGTTCAGAAGCTTTCTGGCAAGGCCAGCCATTGGCCAGGATTGGAAAGTAGCTGGTAGGGAAGAGGAGTCCCCGGCTACTGAAGGCTGTGCCCACAGATGAAGGCATCTCAGAGCAGGGCCGCATGGAGAGGCCGCCAACTCGGGCAGGTCACCACTCCACTCATTCTTTTAGGTTAAGAGTCTAACAGCATTCTTTGGAGTGTGGTCCTTGAGCTATTTCCTTCAGAACCACCTGAGTGAGAGGAAACCTTTAAAAAAAAAAAAAGATACTTTTTATTGATTTCAGAGAGGAAAAGAGAGGGAGAGAAACATTGATGAGAAAGAATCATTGATCGGCTGCATCCTGCACGCACACCCCCTACTGAGGATCCAGCCTGCAACCTGAGCCTGTAGCCCTGACTGGGAATTGAACCGTAACCTCCTGATTCATAGGGCAAGGCTCAACCACTGAGTCATGCCAGTTGGGCAGAGGAAGTCATTTTTATTAAATGTAGATTCTAAGGTCCCACCCCAACCTACAAACTTAGAATCTCTTCGGGAGAGGCCTCAAGAATCTGCACCCTAAACAGGCTGTCTGGGCCATCCTGGAACCTAGGGGGATGGGGGTAACTGGCTCATGGGTCCCCCGGGGTGTTAAGACCACCCGATGTGTCGGGCACCTTCATGCACACCTCACCTTCTGAGAGAGAAAAGTTCCTATTGGGGCAGCTTGGATGACCCCAAGAAACCAGCCAACTAGGTGAGAGGCCACAGGCAGCACATGCGCCCCGTCCTCAGCACCTGAGCCTTGAAGCAGCCAGTGAGTCGTGAAGCCCAGCCCCTCGTCTTACAGATGAGGAAACCGAGGCCCAGCGAGGGCTGTGTCCTGGCCAAGGTCATACAAGAGTGAGTGTCAGAGCCAAGCTCTAAGCCAGGTGGCCATGCCCCAGGCTCAACCCTGGTCCCACACTGCCCTGGCCTGTGCGGGAGGCTTTCCCCGACCTCCCATTCTCCGCACCTGCTCCCAGGTGAGTCGGGGTCCCTGGGAAGAGCCGCCAGCAGGGCAGCATCTGTCAGCCCTGGACGTCTCGGCCAGGCTTGCTGCCCCAGAAGTCAGAGTGGCTCTGATCGTGGAAATTAACAATATCGGGCATGTTCAAGGCACTGTCAAGTCCTGCCATTTCAGGATCTGCTTAAATCGTGACACAGATGAAAAGAGCTGGAGACCAGGAAGTGGGGACGGCGGGACATGAGTCTGTACTGGAGACTAACGTGCTTAGAGATGATCCCTTTCATTTATTTTCATTTTTTTAAAGATACTTGGGTGTATGTTTTTTTTTTAATTTATATTTTTTCATTGATTTCAGAGAGGAAGGGAGAGGGAGAGAGAGAAACATCAATCGGTTGCCTTCTGCACACTCTACACAGGATCGAGCCCATAACCCAGGCATGATTCCTAACTGAGAATTGAACCGTGACCTCCTGGTTCATAGGTGGACATTCAACGACTGAGCCACTCCAGCCAGGCCCTTCCATTTATTGTTATCGTTATTTTTCTTTTTCTTTTTTTTTAAAATATACTTTATTGATTTTTTACAGAGAGGAAGGGAGAAAGATAGTTAGAAACATCCATCAGCTGCCTCCTGCACACCCCCCACTGGGGATGTGCCCACAACCAAGGCACATGCCCTTGACCGGAATCGAACCTGGGACCCCTCAGTCCGCAGGCCAATGCTCTATCCACTGAGCCAAACGAGGACACGCAAGGCCTGGGCAGGAAGTCATACCCATGAAAGTGGCCAGAGGTGAAGCTGAGGACCCAGCTCCCCAGGTCTTCTGCGCCTGGTTCTACTGCCATTGGCTGAGGGACCTGGGGCAAGCCACCGCCCCCTCCAGACAAAGCTGTCCCCGGGCATAAAGTTAGGACTTTGGCCTCAGTGATCCCGGAAGGCCCTTCCAGCTCTAAAAGAGTCTCTGACTTCATGGCCTGTCCTCAGCTTCTATTTCTCTCCCACCAGCCACCACCTCGCCCTGTCCCGCGTCCCCTTTCCTGTAAGCAGCTGAGGCCTGAACCGCTTGGCCAGACTGCCGGCTGGGCTGAACGCGACCCGTGATGGATGAAGCACTGCCTCTGCTCTCCCTGTCACTGTCCCTTGGCCTTCCTCATGGAACCCAGGTGCCTGCTTCCCAATGTCGTGCCCAAGGCCCCAGGGGGGAGGAGAGGGAGAAAGGGGTAAAAAAAGAGCAGGGGCCAGGGGCCTGGAATTCTCATCCTGAGTCTGCCCCAAGTGGCTGTGAGACGATCAGCAAAGGGCTTTAGGCCCCTCGGAGCGCCAAGGCTCGTGATAAAACTTAAGGGGTTGGTCTAAACCCGTTGTCCCAAAGCGGGGTGCACTGACTGCTGAAGCCCCACAAGATCCTATCAGGTAGTTTGCCAAGGAAGGGCTCCGCTGAACCAAGGGTTTCAAGGGAAGTCTCCAGCCTCAGATGGGCCAGGGTTCCAGTTCTGCCATTTACTCGCTGTGTGACTTGGGGCGAATTATCACCCTCTCTGTTCCTCAGCTGCCACATCTGGCCAGTGAAGATACTAACCACACGTAGCTCCCAGATTGCCACAAAGAACGGAAAGAGGATAATAATACATGGTGCCTGGCACACGCTAAGCCCTCAGTAAACACGGGTTATTTTTCCAATCCTTGGGGATCACATTTCATCTCTTCCAGACGTCACAGATGTGATAACCAAGACCGCGGAGAGGCAAGTCAGCGGCCCAAAATGAAGGGGCTCTTAAAGGGGCAGGTCTCTGGGAACTGCTTCCCATCTCCCCTGGCCCCCAACCATGAGGCCTCTGCCTGGCATCTGTAAACTACAGCTGCCGTCCCCCGCGCAGACCACGCCACCCCTGGCCTCACATGACCCATGTCCCGGACCCAATCCTAGCCCCGCCCCCGGAAGTTTTTCAATCCAGCCAAATGCTTCCACCACCCTTGGGAGAGGGTTGGGCCTCTGGAGAGGGCCAACACCCACTTTCCAGCAGCAGCCCAGCTCCTCGGCCCAGAGGCACTGCCCAGTCTCTGAGAATGCACAAGGGCAGCCGTTAAAACCACAGGAGGACCTGCGGAGGGTGGGACGGTGACGCTCACTGAGCCGCCACTGAGTCTCTCCCTGGGGTGACTCTCCACCTGCTTCCACCCTTGAGACTTGGGTTGTTTCATTCAAGAAATCAGGCCCAGCCTGGATGCCCTGTTAATGCTGTGTGTCCTCAGGCAAGTTGCTGAACCTCTCTGAGTCTCAAGAATCTTTTCAGAAAAGAGAAATGAGCAGAGGTTAGGAAGCGCTAGGGAAGCGGCAGGGTTTGCAGGATGACCTGAAGGTCTCCCTGATGTCTCCTGACCCTTCCACCCCTGTCTCGCCCGAGGACAAAAGGTTCTGGTCTTGTCCCTGCGTATCTGGAAACACTTGACAGGCTTCCGATGGCCCTTGAGATAAAGTGAGAGCTCCGAGGGAGATGTTCAACCCCTTCAACCGCACCCCCACCGGCTCTGCCCCCAGCCTTTGACCCCGTGTCCAGGGCTGCCCTCTCCCTGAACTGCCTGCCTCTGGGCCGCCTCGCTCAGACACTCCCCTAGAAAGCTTCTCGTTTCTCAGCCTGGGTCAGGACCCTCCAGCTTTGAACCAGGTACCGTCTGCCTCCCCCAGCAGAAAGAGGGTACACGCATTTCCTCGTATCTGGCTCCCAGCTGGTACCGGCTCCCCGAGAAACCTGTGCCAGATACCTATGTGACGGGAAGAGAGGAATGCAAGGACAGACAGACAACAACAAGTCCGCCGCTCCCTGAGCACTGGTCTCTTCCTCTGCCGACAGGGGTGCTGTGGGCGCAGTCACCGGACCATCTGGGTGGGGCCCTCTCCTTCTCCCCTCTGGCAGCTGGGTGGCCTCTGCCCGCTCTGGAAGGGGAGGACAACAGCGGTACCTGCACTTTTCTGAGGACGCAATGAGCTAGTCCTCCCGGAGTGCTCGGGCCAGTGTCTGGTACGTGAAGGTGACTTCCCTGCACATCATGTCTGAGAAGCGGGAAGTGGAGGTGACACAGGGCCCAGAGCCGCCCCACCTGGCCCAGCTGAGGTGGCACCTGCTGCAGGGACCGAGTTCTCCAGACACCAAGCTCCCAATAGCCAGCACTGGCCCCACACCCAGCAGCCCGGAGCCCTCCTGCGCCGTCTCGGACACACCACTGACCTCTCTGACCCCTGCCCTCCTGTCTAAAGAGGAGGGCTAAGGAGGCCTGCTTCCACCATTTCGGGGTCCCAGCAACCTCCCTTCATTCTCACAGTGACTGCGAACGACCTCTCCCCGGGCGGGCAGTCTTGGTGGGGCTGTACCCTCCCCTCCTTGTCAAGGTGTCACTGAGAACCATGAGGCTACCAAATGGCACTGTCTCCCCACTCCGCCCAGGTATACTCCAAACCTACCCCACCCTCCCCTTTCCAAAGAGGCCCTCCTACTCCCATAACCCCCACCGGGCACCCTCACTCCGGTACCTCCGCCTCCTCGTTCACCTACAGCTCCTGTAGCTGCCCCCTGGGTCTTGACCATCAGCACAAACCCTTCTCCTGGGTCCCCCAGGCCCCCTCCCCACTTCACCTCCAACCAGGCACCTTTTCTCAACCCCTCTTCACTATCCAGCATCTCAGAAGCTGTCCCCACGTGCTGTCTCTCCCTTCTCACCTCCCATCTCCGCATCCTCTCCCACGTCGGAGCCCCATCACTCCCCCAAAACGGCTCGTACAGGAAGGCCCAATCTGCCCCCATGCTGCCTGAACCAGGGGCCCTGCCCGCTCATCTTCCTTGGACTCTCGCCGGCCCGCAGCCCTGCTAACCACTAGCTTTTCTGCAGCAGAACCGCGTGTGGGCTTCCCAGGGGCTCCACTCTGCTTCCTCCTCCCAACGCCACCCCCAGGCCTCCTCCTCCTTCACTTGACCTCACCAGCTCCATCTCCGTGCTAACAATGCCCAACTTAGAATCCCAGCCCAGAGGCCTCCAGCCATTCCCATCACATCAGTCCTATGTGCATCACAGGACTTAGCACATGACACTGTGAGTGAAAAGGGATGACACAGCAGAGCCGTCAAGCTCAGGGGGCCACGGGGTCGGCCGGGCAAGTGCAGTGAGCGAAAGTAAGCACACAGGGTGGGCTGATCACAAACTCCTCTCTGGGCAGGTCAGAGCGGGAAGTCAGACCCAGGCCTACAGCTTCCTCAGCCAAGGTTAACCTTGACCCGAAGTGAATGTGGCCCAACGTTCTCACGCATCTAGGGTGACACACATTTCCGATGTCAGAGTCCTTATCCTTCCCGGACCCCTGGAAGCCACCGCGGGCACCGGAGCACAGGACCACCGCGCTCCTCCTGTTAGCTCGCTGCTGCACTGTCCGAGAGCTGTCGATGCTATCTGCACTCTGTCCCGCACCCGCCAAGGGGAAAGTGTGTGTTTCTCCATTTTGCTTTTTATCCAATCCCAGAGACTCCCCCCACCCCCTCGCTTTTTCCCACCTCCCTCACCCCCACCCATGACCTTCCCCACACTCTCTTTGATTTCAAATGCACAGAAAGAACTACCAAACTGCCACTCTCCTGAGCATTGTCTCAACCTGTTGAGATCCTGCTCCTCCAAATTTTGGCTCAAATAAACTCTCACGCAACTTTCCCGTAGCTCGGGCCTCCTTTCATCCGTGACATGCAGTTACTTTGCAATCCCAGCGATTTCTTTAGTTGTTGTCTCCTTTGCCATCACGTCAGAGCCACAGGGCAAGGCTACTGAAGGTTGACCAGCTGGCCGACATCACACCAATGGCAATGCTGCTTGCCCACGGGCCAGGCACTGTCCGGAGCAGCCTGCTTGTACTTGCTCCTCAAATCCACACAATACAGGTCACCGAGACTAGTATGATCCCGTTTTACAGATGAGGAAACCGAGATACAGAGGGGCCGAGGCCCAGCAAGGAGCAGGGCACCCATTGACCTGCCAAACCCAACCCAGGCCGGGCCCTTTGCGAACCCTAAACAGACACTTGCCAATTGAGCAAATCAATCACCAAGAATCAATGAATGGGATGCACCACGATGTTGAGAGAGGTGGCCTTTGCGTGGTGGAACGCAGGGCAGTTTTAATGCCCTTCTGTCTGTATTTCCCAAGTTTTCTTCAACGGCCGTGTAACGCATACATAACTTCAAGTACAATAATGCTTCTTTTTCCAAAGAAACTCAAAGGTCCTGGGCAAAGTCTTGGTCCGGGAATATTTTTCCTTCAGTTTTCAGAGACTGTTGTTCCTCTACTTAATTTAAACCATCGTTTTTCTAGTGAGATTGAATAATAAGCCGGAATGTTTAGAGCTCTCTCCAAGGCTGCCCACTTCAGACAATGAGGAGAGGGGAGTGAGGAGAGAGGTCAGCCTCCAGCCCTGATGGCAGGGACGCATACCAAGCAGGCAGCCTGGAAGCGGCTTTCTATAGAGGCCAAGAGGCCGGCTCCCAAAGAGGAGGAGGGGCCAGGCCCAGAATGCCACCCACCCGGGGCCCTATGCACCCCCGATGTGGGCAGGGGCCACCTCAAAATGCCTGCCCTGTCCTGGTCCAGGAGGGTCCCTGCAAAGAAGGTGGGGGCGGGGAGGGAGGGGGTGGAGAAGCCTGGCCCAAGACCACCCTCAAGACACACAGGGGAGGGGGAAGTTGAACCCCTGAAGCCCTTGGCAGGAGGACACAACCTGTGCTGCTGTCCACGTGGCCACCTGTCCTCCCGTTTCCCGCCGGGGGACACCGCAGGCCCAGCCAGGCCAGGTCCTGGGAAGGGTGGCACTGGCCTAGGACGCAGGGCCGGGAGCTGGGCTCTGGGGCAAACAGAATGGGCTGGGCCCCTGCCGCCTCCAGCCCTCCCAGGTGCGTGATCTTGGGGATGAGCAAGATGACTGACCTGGGCCTCCGCCTCCTCGGAGGCAAAACGCAGATGACAAGCCCACGTCTCTGGTGGCTGATGGCTGAGCCGCTCCCTCGAGCCCCGTGCCTGCCAGCGGCCCTGCCACTCCCTAAATAAGACCTATTCGTTCAGCCACCTCCATAAATACCCGCCATTATTATTAGCGCTTTTTGACGGCAGGCTTGGGGTTCTATTCTAGGCCTCGACCCTAAACCACAGGGCGATGAACCCAGCTAAGTGGGTGAAACACACACACACCTCTGTTTCAGGCCAAGAATGGCAGAGCGCGCTGAGACTGGAGACCAGGAGGGCCTCTTCTCGCCCCCACTCCTCCAAGGGAAGCGGAAAACAGAGTAAGGAGGGGAATCGGATTCAGGGAAGACCTCGCTACCTCGTTTGAATCCTGACACTGAGGAACACTGTGACCTTGGGGAAGTCACTCCCGCTCTAAGACTCTGTTTCCTCATCTCTAAGATGGGACAACCGCACCCACCTGCAGGCTCCGTATGGGAATTAAAGGAACAGAGGCATCCAAAGTGTCTGGCATGTACAGGCATAAAGTGAACATGAGTTGTCTTTAAAGAAATAAGCTCTCAAACTTCATTATTATTAAGTGAAGGGCAGAAATAACCAAAACTACTGGGCAACCTCAATTCCAGTTACTTTTATCTTTGGCATTTCTGGTATTATTGGGAGTTTGGGGGGAGGAGGGAGACAGCAGACCCACCATCCCAATTCTCTTTTGATTGGTCTGATATGAAAATGGGAATATTTTTTGAGAATCCACCAGCCACAGATGCCGCGGCTGGAACATTCGGCAGCTTGGGGAATGGCAAGACGTGCAGGGGAGGGGCTGATCCACATGACACGATGCCCCTCGCAGGCAAGGACTCCTCGGCTGGTACCCAGATGATGCTGTGCCCTCTGACCTGAGGAAGGTTCAGCACTAGCTCGGACACCCGAGCCGGACTAAACTCCCAACAGCTCTTGCCTCTGAGCCTTTGCACGTGCTGTTCCTTTGATCCAGACCCTTCCCCTCTCCCCATTCCATTCTCCTGCTCTCACTCCTCCACCGAATGGAACTGCACACGTGTCCATCTCCCAGCCAGAGCTCACACACTGGACAAGAGCTAACTAACGCTCTTCTAAAGCGATGTCTGCTCAACATCAGGCTCCACTCTCTTGGGCTGTCCCTGAATCCATAGGGACAGGCCGTGCCCGCTGTAGCCTGAGCCTCCCCCAGACAGACAGCCCCCGCCTCCTGGGTCCTGGACAGCACACCTCCGCCAGCCCTGTGTCCTCACACACCGCCACCGCTTTGCCTCCCAGAGGCCTGGGTCTCCGGAGTGCGGTTATTCAATCAGCGGCAAAGCAGGCTCTCAATTAACAGAATCCTGTCCTCAACCCATTTCCCCTCTCCTTGGCGCGTGGCAATGCAATAACTCAGTTCCCACAGGGAGAGGTCATTCGAGGGCCATTTACAACCCCACCCCCCACAGCAGGCCCAGCCCAGCAGCTGCCCCTCTGGCTCTGCACTCTGGGGACCCTAAACCAGCCCTGGAGTGGTCAGCACCAGAATGCAAGCTCCGGGGAGGGGCTGGGCCTGAGCTGCTCACTGCTGGATGCCCACAGTGAGCTGACAAATGTCTAACAACTAACAAGGGGGTGAGGGCTGATTTAAAGCGTTTGCCGATTTCTGGGGTGTAAATATTCTCACTGCAGCCCATTTCAAGCTACCAAGGTGACACCACCAAACACACAGTTGGGAAGAAATGTGCAGTAGCCACCAGCATGAACACTGAGTGGCCAGATTATTATGATCCCTGAACGCATGATAATCTGGCCACGTAGTGTATATCCTATATAATAAAAGGCTAATATGCAAATTGTCCCCTGGACCCGGGGGTTCAACCAGCAGGCAGGCTGGCCAACCGCCCATGTCACCTCCCCCTGGCCAGGCTGGTGAGAATCCCACCCATGCACGAATTCATGATGGGCCAGGCCACTAAGATACACACACACACACACACACACACACACACACACTGAGTGGCCAGATTATTATGTGTTCAGAGATCATAATAATCTGGCCACTCAGTGTATATTATAAGTCATGTGTCATGTAACGATGGAGCTACATTCAGAGAAATGCTTTGGTAAGCTATTTCATCCTTGTGTGAACATCAGAATGACTTACAGAAACCTGGATGGTATAACCAACTACACAGCTAGGCTATATGGGATAGCCTATGGTTCCTAGCCTTTAAGCCTGCACAGCAGGCTCCTGTACTGAATACTACAGGCAACAATGGTATCTGTGTATCTAAGCATAACTAAATATGAAAGGTACAGTAAAAATACAGTGTGCAACGTAAAACAGTACACCTGTGCAGGGCACTGGCCGTGACTGGAGCCTGTGGGGCTGGAAGATGGTTGGGGAGTCAGTGTGACAGTGGGAAGGCCTAGGGCACTACTGGACACACTGCAGACTTCATCTCACTGTCCCCCAAGTCCTCCTGGCTTCCATCCGACAGGGGCAGAGAGAGAACACAGAGCCGTCAGCGCTGCCCCGTGAACAGGGATGTGGGCAGGGCGGACTGGAAATATCGAGGAGAAACGGGCTGGGTGGGACGCCGATCACCATACAGTGGCCGTCAGGAGGGAGTGAACCGTGGCCTGAGGGTCAGCAGGAAGGAGAGACCAGGGCGGAAGGGTAAGGAACACAGGACTGCCAGGGCCACGTGGTGTGGCTCTTGCCTGGTGGAGCAGAGGTCAGATCCAGGAACTTTGTGGTGGATCAGGAAAAAGAGGGAGTTAACTCGGAGAGAGTGTAGGACCCAGAACTCAGTTTTGACTTTGGAAATTTCTTTTGGGTTCCACGGGCCCCATCTGGTATCGAAGGCTCTCGCTGGTATTGAACTGATGGAGGAAATAAAACTATCTATGCTTTACACCATTCAACCTGACCCTGTTTCCAACGTCCGGGACAGGCTGGCCGCAGGGAAAGGGAAGACTTTTACTGAGTGGCAGTGGCACTTCACACTGGTTAAGGTGGTCCCGTGGCCTGAGTCCGTGTCCAGGACCTGAGGTCCTCATCAGCACACCCACAGCCGGGTCCTCTGAGGCCCGTCAGCCGGGCCTGGGGGCCACAGCACCCTCTGAACAGGCAGCGCTGGGGGGCGGGCTCCTCTGGGAGGAAACGGGGCAGTGGCTGAGGGACTGGGGTGCAATCTGTGCGCTCATTATGGAGGTGCTGTGAGAGGGAGTCTACTGCCACGCTCCAGACACTGCTCCCGTTAGATTAAAAATCTCTTGAACCACACAGCCTTCATTTCTATTGTATCCATGGGACCACCATCATATGTGCCAAGACATTATGTATATACACTGAGTGGCCAGATTATGACCTCTGAACGCGTAATAATCTGGCCACTCAGTGTGTGTGTGTGTGTGTGTGTGTGTGTGTGTGTGTATTTATATTAAAGGCCCAGTGCATGAATTCGTGTATGGATGGGGTCCGGCCAGTCTGGCCAGGATGCGGGGACTTGGGCAGTTGGCCAGCCTGCCTACTCATGGAATTCCTGGTTGAGGGGATAATTTGCATATTAGCCTTTTATTATGTAGGACATACACTGAGTGGCCAGATTATTATGCATTCAAAAGATCATAATAATTTGGCCACTCAGTGTATAATATAAATACAAACACATAACAGACACAAATAACCACAAACACATAGGTAATAGTGATTAGAAGTACTGTGTTTTGAGTTATCCTTGCTTCTATTATAACTTTTAAAATACATTTTTATTGATTTCAGAGATGAAGGAAAAGGGAGACAGAGAAACATCAATGATGAGAGAGAATCATTGATGGGCTGCCTCCTCCACACACTCTTACTGGGGATCCAGCCCACAACCTGGGCATGTGCCCTTGACTGATAGGGAGCCCAGAACCCTTCAGTCCCAAGCCGATGCTCTATCTACTGAGCCAAACCAGCAAGGGCTAGTATAACCTTTTTAACTGTGAGTTTATAGGCGTACAATTCTTTTTATAAAGACCGTGTCTAACAGCCAGCTCACAAAATTCCTCAAATATAGCGACCAGCTCTCCTGCTCTGGTGCAAACCGGCCCCAGCACACACTGCCTGGGGCCCAGCACAGCCTTGTAAGGACAGCCGCTCCTGGGAGCCCTCTCGGCCCCAAAGGAAGGTGGCTCTGGTGGCCTCCAGCAAGACAGAGACCAAGGAACTCTCCAAGGACACACGGCCAGGACGGGGCTGAGCTGGGGCCCAGGTGGCAGAGTGGGGTAGACAGAGAACTTGGGCCCACTCTGCTGCTTATCAATCCGGGTCTCTTTCCTGGACTTCAAACTCCTTGAGGGCAAGAATAGTGGCCCATTCACCACCGTCCAGCCAGGTGCTGAGAACACAAAAGCAGTGAGGACAAGCCGTCACAAAACAGCAAGGACTGGGCGGTCGGGGAGACCCAGGCTTGAATCCTCCACTAACTATGACCTTGGGCTGTGGTTCAATTGTCTCATCTGTAAAATGGGTATGAGCCCGTCTTCCCTGCCCAATTATCAGGGCTGTTGCAGAAACAAAGAGATGTCGAGCTGAAAGGGTGATATGAATCTAAGTTATAATTATCATATATACGCATCACCCACTCTATCTTTCCGAAATTTATCTGATTAAGATTATATGCTTTCCACTCTGCTCCTTGCCCGATTTAAGAGATCACACATGGCCAAGACCGGTTTGGCTCAGTGGATAGAACATCGGCTTGCGGACTGAGGGGTCCCAGGTTTGATTCCGGTTAGGGGCATGTACTTGGTTGCAGGCACGTCCCCGGTGGGGGCGTGGAGGAGGCGGCTGATCGATGTCTCTCTCTCATCGATGTTTCTGACTCTGTTCCTTTCCCTTCCTCTCTGTAGAAAATCAATAAAATATATTTTAAAAAAGAGAGAGAATACAAGTGAAGCAGCTAACCCAGCATCTGACACTTTACCAGATACTACCAGATACAATATCTGCTAACTCATTGACTGCTTACCTAGTTCACGGTAGGCTTTCCACCTACACTAACCTGGTACTGGTACCGAGGAGCCCACCAGCTACACCCCCTCTCCAGACTCCTCCCAAGATAAAACTTGAAAGAGCAGAATTTAGGAACCGTTCATTACTGGACATTCACTTCATCAGCAACTCTTTATCGAGCACCTACTATGTGTCAGGCCCTGTTCCGGGACAGACATGGTCCCTGCTCTCCAAAGCTGACAGTCCTCTGAGGGTAGAGAAAGCCACCCTCACCACCATGAGGCCGGAACGGCATCGTGAACCAGGATCTGAGAGCCTGTCTGCCTGGCTGAGAGGAAGAGATCCCCGTGAGAACTGAAGAGGCAAAGGATGGGACCGGCTTTCCATGGCGGGAACAGCAAGGGCGAAGGGTCTTTGGTGGAAGAGGAGGGGAGGGGCCTCAGGAAGGCAAGCAAGAGGGAGCAGAGCGAGAATCAGACCTGGCACAACCTCAGGCCTCCTCAGGCACCAGGCGGGCTCTGAGGGTCACCCGGGAGCCTGAGGGAGGGGCAGGACAGCCCCACCCACAGTCTCATGAGGCTTGGAGATTTCCAGACGGGCCCTCCTTGCTAGTCTGTGGGTCGGAGGACTGGACACGGCGGGGTACAGCGCTGGACGGATAGGCAGATGGATGCTGCAGGTGACGGCCGTGCGGGCAGGGCTGCAGGGGAGGGCTGAGCACTTTAATGAGTGTGCGCAACCTGTCCCCTCTCCCCAGCATCCGAGGAGGAGCAGATGGTGCTGCGGGAGGGCAGGCAGGGAGGGGCTTCCCCTGGATGAATCCCTCAGGACTGCCAACGACTTTGAGGCAAGGTCTCAGCTCTAGAGTGGGGGGAAGCGCCGCCCACCCACCACCACCTCCCTGCTGAGGCCCGAGCCAGGTCCTCCAGGCTGAAAAAGGTCCCTGGGCCCCCCACCCTGGGACAGGGAGGAGGAGGAAGTCTCCCACATTCTCCTACACCAGGCCGGGGCTCCCCTCTCAGAGACCACCCCTGGCGGCCAGGGCACTGACCTTCATCCTTAGGAGGGTCCAGTTCCGTGGCCATGGCCCTCCCGCTGACCAGGGCACCTCTCCTCCCGCCCCCTTCTCCACACAGCCACCCCTGCTCCATCCCTGGGCCACAGCGTCCAGGCTGAGAGAGGCTCTAGCCCAGCACCGAGGCGCCAGGAGCGTTCTCTGGGTTCATGCAACCCCAGGGACCCCCAAGGTCAGCAGGGGGAGGCGAAGCCCAGTGACAGCAGAACTTGGAGGGTCCGTCCACGGACAGAAAGTGAGGCAGAGCCACACACACACACACACACACACAC
>JAAGEH010000190.1:341443-371156 GCA_011751065.1 Lasiurus cinereus | reverse complement strand
CAAAGAGGCTCTGAATAAGCCAAAACTACAGGCAACTTGAGCATCCAAATAAATAATCATTGTATGAATTTATATTCCATTGAATACAATAGAAAACAAGAGTCCATACGATGGAAATAAATAAATGAATAAATGGAAAGTTGGGAATGGCTATTTACATAGCCTCAAAGCACGTCCCCACAAAACGCTTTCTAACTTAAAAGGAAAATAGCAACTCTACAGTAGACACCTCCTCACCCAAGGGATCAAACCAGGTTGAACCAGTTGCGGGATATTTGACAGCACAAATCTCCTCAGATGATGGGCTGAGAAACACAACAACCTCACTTCATGATACTCCTGCCAAAGACGCACAACTCACAGGGTTGTGAGCAAACATCAAACACACCCAACCTGAGGGACATTCCCCTTGTTGTCTTCTGAAATGCCAAGGTCACAGAAGCCAAGGGAAGACGGAGGAACTTTTCCAGATGGAAGGAAACTGAGGAGACGCAACAGCTAAATGCCACAGGTGGTTCTGAACTCCACCCTTTCCTATAGAGGGCTTTATGGGGACGGTCATTTCCTGGTGTTGACAGCAGCACCATGGTTGTGTAGGACCATGTCCTTGTGTGTAGGACATGCACACTGAAGTGTCCAGAGAAACATCGTCAGTGGTTTCCTGTGAAATGCCTCAGAAGGAAAACGCCCTCCGGGCAACTTTTCTGTCAGTTTGAAACGATTTCTAAAGCCAGGTGCCTGTGCTGATCTAGAACAAGCTGTTTAATGCTCTGAGCCCAGCCGAAACTGGTGTGGCTCAGTGGATAGAGCATTGGTCTGCAGACTGGAAGGTCCCAGGTTCGATTCCGGTCAAGGGCATGTACCTTGATTATGGGCACATCCCCAGGAGGGTGCATGCAGGAGGCAGCTGATCGATGTCTCTCTCTCATGGATGTTTCTAACTCTCTATCCCTCTCCCTTCCTCTCTGTAAAAAATCAATAAAATATATTTAAAAAATAATAATAATGCTCTGAGCCTCAGTTTATCATCTGTATAGCAGAGTGGGAGACAGTAACAGTACCCCCTACATACGGGTTGTTTAGAGAATTAAATGAGATAGCATTTGGAACAGAACCGGGTTCCTATACATATTTCCACATTTTGAAGAGCGATATGACTTTTCTTTTTCTTCACGCAGTTCCCATCCCCAGGGAAAGTGAAAGGGTATAGGATAAGGCGACACATCCCAGTGCCAAAGGGACCAGGTAGGGGGTTAAAAACGGGAGAAGCAGGATGAATGTGTGTGACAACTGACACAGGTTTCAAGATTGGGGACACCACAGGGAGGGGGACCCCATCTCTCCCCCCGGGGGACCTGGGAAGCTCATACCCCTGGAAAAGGAGCAGTCGCCACCCGATCCTAACAAATGCATCTGTGCCCGGAGTCTCAGAGCTTTCCTTCTCCCCAAACCAGAAACCCAGATTCCTAAGTGAAATCCTCCATTTTTTTTTTAAGTCTTGCCTTTCGTTAAAACTATCTTTTTATTGATTTCAGAGAGGGAGAGATAGAAACATCCATGCTAAGAGAGAAATATAATTTAATATAATATAAAGTATTGGTGTGAGTTCATAGCTCTGTCCACCAAGAGGACCTGGGAGCAGGAATATCCCTATAGCAATGAGCACACCATGGGCTGCCTCCTGCACGCCCCCTCCTGGGAAATGAGCCTGCAACCCCAGGCATGGGCCCTGACTGGGAATCGAACCGTGACCTCCTGGCTCATCGGCCGATGCTCAACCACTGAGCCACGCCAGCTGGCCCCCTGATTTTTCAATATGGATAACTATTTCCAGTTTCAAGAGGGCTGGTCATCTGTGAGCCAAACAGGCCTCAGGCGCCAGCACCAGGCAGAGTTCTGCAAGCTTGTCCCAAACATTTAGAAACATGGGAACGCCCCTGGGGGCTGACGGGAAAAGCACCAAACCACAGTTCACGGTTCTTCGGATTGGGCGACAGGGGCAACATCTGACTGAAACTGAGCCAATCGGCTTGCTTCTTCCAGGAGCTGGGGATTGCAGAGCTGAGAGGCTGAGTGGGTGAAATGGCCACGGACGCTGAGCCGGAAGGAAGGGTCACGCAGAGCTGGGGCCAGCGTCCCTCCGGCCACAAACCACGGCCAAGTTCAAGCTGCGGTTCTGGGGGATCAGAAATGCCAGAGGAAAGACAAAAGAACAAGAGAAAGCAGGAGGAGAGAGTGACGTGGGAGAGAAAGACAGGGAGGTACCCACAGCAGTGACAGCAAACTCCCCCAGACTCTCTCCGCACGTGCTCTGTTAACCCATGTGCATCCAGGAACTCAGGTCACCCTCACAGCGCCCCCAGGAAGTGGGTTCACGTACTGCCATCAGGTGTTACAGGAGGAAACTGAGGCCCAGAGGCATCCCGTCCTAGCCTTGAGCATCCATCAGCGGGTCCCGCTACGTCCTTACGGAAAGCCCCCACCTTTCCTTGTACTCACCTGCGTGGGTTTTATTTTGGTGAGGAGAGGAGCGGGTAATGAATATTCAGGTAGTGCCCACTGCCCGTGGCTAACTGCCCTGTGCAGGGTGGGGAGGGATTGTGGGACCAATTAAGGCATCCCCAAACATCCCGCTCCAGCCTTCCCGCATCTCCCCAAACGGAAAATACGAGGGGTTTGTGAAGGCGAAGTCTCACAGCCTGGGGCACCAAAGGCAGCTGCAGACACAGACTCCACAGGCCCCGGATGCCAGCCCAATCCACAGGAGGAAGCCTGCAGCCTCCTCGTCGAGGGTCTGCGGCCTCCTCCTCGGGAGTCTGCAGCCTCCATGGGTCACCCAGGCAGAGAGGGCTTGCAGCTGTCTGTGAGCCGCTGAGGGAGGCTGATTTCTCTGCTTGGGGCCCGGCCAGGAAGCCAGAAAGGACAACGAGGCAAGGTCTTCGCTTCCTGGCATCAGGTTACTGCCCGTATCCAGGCTCGGGCTGGGCTGCTAGGAGAAGCTCCGGGCGGGCAGGAGCGTTGCTGGTCAGCTGACTTGTTCTGGCAGCTGCCACCAGGATGGAGAGAGTGGCACTGGCTGCAGAGGGTGGGGAGCAGGGAGGGAGCCGGGGGGGCTGGCCTCCAGCCCTGCCAAGCAGACCAGGCTGGAGACTGGGGGCGAACAGAAGGCCTCCAGGAGGGAAGGCCCCGGGCCCCGGGATGGGAGGTGCTGCAGCTGGCAGCCCGGGACTGCGGTGGCTGTGGCAGGAGGGCCTGGCTACGCCTGCAGCCTGGCACCAGCCCCAGAAACCTTCAGCGTCCCCCAGTTTCACCGCCCAGGGCTGGAAGGTTCCATAAGCTCCCTGATCCCTCAGATGAAAGACGCTTTCTAAGAGTCATAAAACCGTCCCCACTCGGAACAATGGGCCCTTATCCCGCTGTGTCCTTCACATAAACTCCCATTAGCA
Organism: Lasiurus cinereus; assembly: GCA_011751065.1. Classification (NCBI taxonomy): domain Eukaryota; kingdom Metazoa; phylum Chordata; class Mammalia; order Chiroptera; family Vespertilionidae; genus Lasiurus; species Lasiurus cinereus. Next base: position 367,710 of record JAAGEH010000190.1, on the reverse strand, counting down.
ATGCACCAGAAGCTGCAGGCAGGAGCTTTATAGACTGGGATTCTGGACCAGCCCCAGCGTTCATTAACATCCACTCCCTCACCCTCCACGGAGCCTGCAAAATCACTCCAGATTACAGAGTTCCACAGTGTGCTCGGCCTACAGGCAGCCCCGCAAGGCAGCGGCCTTTGTGCCTGCTGCTGAATAAAGAAGCAGACCCAGAGAGGTTAGGTGCTTGCCCAGGGTCACACAGCAGGAGTGGAGGAGGTGAGGTTGAGATCCAGAGTCCCAGCTCCTTCCCCCGTACCACGTGGCCTCTGGTTATGATCCCTCAGTCCTGCCCCACAGAATTCAGGAGCTGAAGGCCAGTGATTTTCTTGGGTTTTCTCCTGGAACTAAGCATCTTCTGAGACCGCCAAGCCTTCACCAGACGGTCCTGTTGACCTACCCAAGGTGTCAGCAGAGGGAGAGTGGGGCGAGCCACTTCTGAAGGGAGAACACATCGAGCACAGATATAAAAGACCCAAGCCCCCTCCCTCAGATGAAATCAGTCCTTCACCACGTCTCACAGTCACACTCCCACGCCGATTCACCCCCTTCCTCCTCTGAAAGCCACTATTGATGACAGCCCCCCTTTACTGAGCATGTACAGCATGCTGGCCCCGTGCTCTTCATGCATGAATGCATGTATTCATGCAAGAATCTATAGAATGGCTGTTTTCAAGATCCCCTTTTGCATAGAGAGGTCAGTAGCCTACCTAAGGTCGCACAGCAAGTAAGCAACAGATTCCAGGTGTATCTGAGTCTACCTCACTGTGTCTCCCCAAACCTTCACAATGTGGGGTTCAGCAGGCACTCTGTTCCCCCAGCATAGGGGCTTTTCCCTACCTCTGCCTCCCTTGGTACGCTTCCTCCCCTAAGCTTCTGGAAGGTTTCCAGATGGCCTATACCAGCCCTCACAAAGGCAGCTTATAGTTTCTGGATGGAAGGATGGATGGATGGATGGATGGATGGATGGATGGATGGATGGATATGTGGATGAACAGACAAATGGTTGGACAGATGGGTTATACATAAATGGATGGGTGAATGGATGGATGATGGATGGATGATGGATGGGTGGATGGATGGATGGATAATGGATGGGTGGATGGATGGATGGATGGATGATGGTTGGATAGATGGATGGATGGATGGATGATTGATTATGGATGGATAATGGATGGGTGGATGGATGATGGATGGATGATGGATGAATGATGAATGGATGATGGATGGATGATGAATAGATAAATACAATAGAAAAATAAGAGGAAAACCACTAGAAAACAATACATACCTTCTATACTCCCAGCCACCTACCCGCTCAGTGAAGCAGGAGGAGGCTAGGAGCAGTGTCTGCTAATTGGGAACCCCTGGCCAGGATTCCAGGGAAAGCAGAGAAGAGTGTGCTGTCTATTATGGGCGGGGAAAGAAGCGCCATGTGGAGATGGTTTTGAGATGCTCCAAGTAAGCAGCATGGAGTCCCATCAAGTGTCCCCATTCCAGGAACTACCCCTCTGCAGTGAATTTCATCTACTCCCTCCCAAACCACATCTCTGAACTGGGGGGCAGCCACAAAATGTGCCCAAGTAAATTCCCTGCCCTGTGCTGCCAGGACTGGGCCTAAGAACAGAATTGTGCCAGGCCCTGGGGACCAAGCCCAGTGCGTCCCCTGGGCACCATCTGTGAATTCTGGAGCACCCACAAGAAACCACTTGCTCTAGTAAAATTAAAAGATCTCATGCTTGACTTTGACCAAATATTGAGTGAGTTAGAGCAGTGGTAGGCAAACTTCAGCTCGTGAGCCATAGGCAGCTCTTTGGCCCCTGGAGTGTGGCTCTTCCACAAAATACCATGGCCTGGGTGAGTCTGTTTTGAAGAAGTGGCGTTAGAAGTTTAAGTTTAAAAAATATGGCTCTCGCCTAACCGGTTTGGCTCAGTGGATAGAGCGTCGGCCTGTGGACTGAAGGGTCCCGGGTTCAATTCCGGTCGGGGGCATGTACCTTGGTTGCAGGCACATCCCCAGTGGGGGGGGTGCAGGAGGCAACTGATTGACGTTTCTCTCTCATCGATGTTTCTAGCTCTCTCTCCCTCTCCCTTCCTCTCTGTGAAAAATCAATAATTTTTTTTTTAAATGTGGCTCTCAAAAGAAATTTCAATCGTTGTACTGTTGATATTTGGCTCTGTCGACTAATGAGTCTGCCGACCACTGGAGATAATCGTCTCAATACTCCAAGGTTACAGGTTCCATCCCCAGTCAGGGCACATACAAGAATCAACAATGAATGCATAAGTAAGTGGGACAACAAGTCCATGTTTCTCCCTCTCTCGTCTCCCTTCCTTTCTCTCTCTAAAATCAATCAATAAATTAAAACAAATTTTTAATTTAAAAAAACAAACAGAAGATCTCACGCTAACCCTCAAAGTCCCATACCTCGTGAATTCTGATCATCGGCTTGAGCCCGCCAGCCAGATCTGAGGTCAGATCAGTGTGAAGCAGGCTGTCCTCCTCCCCACTCACCCCTGCAGAGCCCTGGGCTGCGCAAGACACAGCCAGAGAAACGCAGGGGTCCCAGCAGAGCATGTGGCAACCTGGGGCCAGTTTCGCGGTGGTAAGAACGAGGAAGAGGAAAGACTATAAAGCCCAGTGTGCCTCCTACCACCTGGAGGCCTCCGCTCCTCTGCAGGGACAGAGCACTGGGGTCCTGGACAGCGGCTGAGGCGTCCTGACACCCAAGCGCCTTACCCATTTGCCAGAAGCGAGAGATTGGGACCCTTTTCTGAGCACTTACTGTGCACCGGGCCAGGCGCTCTGCCTGGGTTAATGCATAACCTTCATCACACCTGTGAGTGTGGTCTGAATATCTGCCTTTTCAGTTACATAACCGAGGCCAAGTTAGCTCCCCCAAGTTCACACGGTCAGAAGGGACAGAGCTGGGCTTTGACCCCAAGTCTGACCCCAGAGGCCGTGCTTTCTCCGCTGACAGCGAGCTGGAAAGGCCACAGGAGGGCTCTCCCCCGCAGCTGGGCAAACAGGGGCCTCCTGGGTGTATCCCCAAATTGGCCAGGCAGAATCGGAGCAGTTTTTATGGAGCCCAATCCAGCCTTCGCCGGTTCCCATGCAGCAGAAGCAAACGCAGCCTCCCCCACATTCCTCAGCTTAGCGGGAAGGAGTGGGAGGTGGCGGGGAACCCAGAGGGCAATTCCGAGGCTTTCCGAGCTGGACAGGCCCTCAGCGATGACCCAAGCCACCCCCTCTCCTCTCACGGAGGGGAAACTGAGGTCTGGAGGAGGCGAAGGATTTGCTCGGGGCCACATGGGGTGAGGGATGGAAGGAGAGGCGGGGCAGCCTCCTGGCTCGAAGCCCGGGGTCTCCTCCTCCACCCCAGCCTGTCTCCGACCAGCCAGGACGCTGGAGCCCCTTCCATCAGATAGAGGGAACAGTTATCAGATGGATTATGCTTTTGCTCAGCAGGAGAGCCAGGGAGAAGGGTGACCCTCGGCCTCCCGGCTCTGCCGAGGGGATTGGCTGGAGCAGGAGCAGGGGCAGGGTCCTGGCCCCTTGGAACAAGGACTGCCTTCTCCCCCAGACAAGGAAGGATGGGGGAGGGCCAAGTGGGAAGAGGCCTGCATGGGGAGCTAGGGGCTCACTGGGTGGCAGCGCCCCACCTGCCTTGGACCTACCTGCTGAGCTGCTGGGAACTTGCGCCCATGAGTCTGTCCTTGAATCCAAAGAGTGGGTGTCCCCAAACCCACTTATTACTCCGAGCCTGCGTCCCTGAGAGACCCCCACCCCAGGGAGCTGTCTTGTCACAGTGGGAGGGCACTCACTTCTGGGGACACACAGACCGGGTTCAAGTCCCTGCCTCCCCACCTACCAGTCCTGGGACCTACCCTCTGAGTCTCAGCTGCCTGCTCCAGAGCCAGCCGGTGCTCCCGCCTCCCGAGGTGGCTGTGGGGGTTAAGTGTCGAGGCTGTCCCAGGCATAGAGGGGACGGAGACGCTGCTTGGGTAGTTAACGCTCTTCTTGCTAACTCCGGCCATGACGGTAATTCACAGCCCTTGAGGAGAACAGCCCGGTCCCCAGAAAGGGTGACTCAGGCCCTAGGAGACAGAGTGGCCTACCCACATCCCTTAGAACACAACCAGAGGCCCCGCCCCGCCCAGCCCGAGGTTCTGAATGGGAAGAGCCTAAAACCCAGAGCCCACCGCCACGGGTCCTGGCCTTGGCTGCACCATGAACTCAGCATGTAGCTTCGGATGGTGACTTTGGGTGATGTGAGCTTTCAACTTCCTTTTTTTTTTTCTTTTTAATATACTTTTTATTGATTTCAGAGAGGAAAGGAGAGAGAGAGAGAGAGAGAAAGAGAGATGATGATGATGATGATGATGATGATGATGATGATATAGAATCTATTGGCTGCCTCCTGCACGCCCCACACTGGGGATGGAGCCCACAACCTGGGCATGTGCTCTGACCGGGAATTGAACCGTGACCTCCTGGCTCATGGATCGACGCTCAGCCACTGAGTCACGCCAGCTGGGCAGCTTTCAACTTTCTGACTGATTATTTCAGTGCCACTGATCAGCTGTATGACCCTGGACACGTGAGCTCACCTCTCGGAGCCTCAGCCTCCTCCCCTGGGCAGTGGGGTTGTTAGGAGGACTAGAGGAGCGATGGCAGGCAGGATGGATTATGGGGGCAGTGCTCTCTTACGAGACGACATTGCCAAGTCGTTATTATTATTAGGACGGAGAGGAAGAGGACAGGACACAATCGGGTCCCGTTCTAGGGGCAAAGAGGGGAATGGGGTCACCCCTGTGAAGACCCCAACGTCTCACTAACTGAGGAGACCCAGCCAGGAGGACTGCTGGCATACTCTCAGAGGACCTCATCCATTGAGGTAGAAGATGGGGTGGAACCCCAGCTGTGCCTCAGGAGACCCTGCTGACTCGGGAGCCGAAAGCTGGGAAGGCATCCTCCTCACCTAGGACGCTTCATCCCGGAGGTGCCAGGCCCCTCGGGAGGAAAAGACACCAAAAAGAGGCCCAGAGTATGGCCTTAAGGAGGCTGCCCCGCCTCTTAGGACCATACTCTGGGCCGTTTGCTCTTAGGACCGCGGAGGGAGGGCCTGACTCTGGCTCTCTGCCATCTCTGAGCTGTGTGACCTCAAGCAGGTCACCTAACCTCTCTGAGCCTCCTTCATTACTATGGAATCACAACTCCTGCCCTGCCGGCTCCCGGTCAGGTAAGACCCATCAGGCCACAGACAGACATGGTCTGTCAACACTCCAGCGCCCCTTCACAGCCTAGCACAGCCAGGTACAAGGTGTGGCAAAGCAGAGGCACTCCAGGAGGTGACAACGGGAGGAGAGCCTCAGGACAGCCCCTCCTGCCCCCTCAGGCGCCCACCCTCACCTCCTGCCTCCTTGGCCGGGTGGACCCTGGAAACTCCCGAAGCCGGTGCTGGGGGTTGACATTCCGGGCTACTGGCTTCTCACCCTCCTCCTGTCACTCACCACAGACGACCCGCACTTCAGTGACCATTTGCCCTGCACCTGCCTCTGGCGGCTAGTCAGGAGGACAGTGGTCAGCCACAGAGCTGAAGCAGATGAGAGGAGAAAGCTTCAAAGGTGACATTGGGCCTCCAGCCCCCTGAGAGGCCAGCCAGAGGTTACACACAGTCATCGAAACGTCTCCCTTACACCCGGCCGGTGTGGCTCAGTGGTGGAGCATCGACCTATGAACAGGAGACCACAGTTCGATGCCCAGGTTGTGGGCTGGACCCCCTGTGTGGGGCCTGCAGGAGGCAGCCAATCAATGAGTCGCTCTCATCATTGATGTTTCTCTCTCTCTCTCCCTCTCCCTTCCTCACTGAAATCAACAAAAATATATTTTTAAAAAATAGAAATAGAAATAAAATACAATGGTACCTCAAGATACGAGTTTAATTCGTTCCGTAACCTTGAGGCGTGGGAAACTATGAGACGCTCGAGTCGCGGTAAACTGGTGGGTCGTGTGCAGCCGGCCGATTCACGCGATGACGCCTATCTCAACTGTTGCTCGTATTTCAAAGCAAAAATCGCTTGCTCGACGGCTCGTATCTCAAAAATCTCGTATGTTAGGGCACTCGTATCTCGAGGTACCACTGTCAATGGATGTTCTTTACAACCTGGGCCTTGCCACGCCCCGCCGGACCCCTGCCTCCTGGTTCCCCGGCAGCATCAGCGTCCAGAGCCAGACTCCAATCCCAGCTGTCCTGTTCGAGCTGTGAATTCCTGAGGACGTTGCTTGCCCTCTCTGGGCCGTTTGCTCAGCTAGAAAGAATGCTCATCATCATACCTCCCAGGGCGCCGGGAGACGTAAATAAGTTCACACGGGTCACCTGCTCCGTTAGCCAAGCGCCTGGCACAAAACAAGCGTCCGGCAAGCCTGCTCTTCCTCAGACGTCAGCCGCGAGGAGGGACCAGAGACGCTGCCTCCCACCGCCCTGAGCTCGCCATCCCCGCAGACACTCCAGCCCCCGCTGAACAGCTGGGGGGGGGGGGAGTCACGGGGCCGGGACCGCCGGGTGCCTTTAAAAGGCTTCCGCGTGGGAGCCCACAAAGTCGCGCCAGTGGAACTGTGGGCATTGCTGCCCTCCTTCCCAACAGGGAAAGAGGGCCGCCAGGGTGGTGGGGGCGGGAACAGAGGAGGCAGGAGGGGAGGCCACAGCCCCCTCTGGCTCCCCCTCCCCCCACACCCGCCCCGCTCTGTCACCCATTCACCGTGTGACCTTGAGTTACCCCCCATTCCCCGAGCCGCACTTTTGCCAGCTGCACAACGATGCCATTGAACTAGGGGTTCTTGAGCCCAGATCAAGTGCAATCATCAAACTCTGTGACCCTAAGAAGGCGGTGGCGGGAAGCTCTCGCCACACACACTCCTGAGAGGCGCCCTTGGCACCCTTCACCCCCACTTTGCTTTGACCTGCCCCGCAGGTGGCCACAGGGTCAGGGGATACATCGACAGAGGCTCCCAGCAGAGTGCCCTCCAACAAACCCCAGCCCAAGGCGCCCCTCAGCCCCACCGCCACCCAGGAAGGGGAAGGGTGTTCCCGTGCCAAGGGGGTGTTAACAAGGGAGAGAGCCACCCACACACCCAGCGAGCGCCAGGGGATCCTCCTCCGGCTCAGAGAGAAACAGAGGTGATTAAAACCCCGAAACCTCACCTGGTTTCTGTGTGGTCCGATTCCAGCCCTCGGGGTCCCCACTGGCAGGGAAGATCCCAGCTGTCGCGGCTGCCGGCGAGGCAGGAAGACGCCGCGCACCAGCTCTCCCTGCGGTGCTGTGCGCTGTGCGTGCAGGTGTGTGAGTCACTACCTGCTAGACCAGCTGAGCTAGGAGGCGTGTGCCTAAAGAGGGGGACCTGCAAAGGGGGGTGCAGGCAGAAGGGCTGAGCACTGACAGCGGCCCGCTGGGCCAGGAAGGGCCACAGGGCCTGGCCACAGGGGAGCAGTGGAAGTCCCCCACGGACTGGGACCGTGAGAGGGTGGGAAAGCACTCCCTTTGACAGTGGAAAGTTCCAGGTTTGAATCCCTGCCCTTTCCCGCTGCATGGCTCGTCTCTCCACGCCTGTTTCCCTCGTGGTCCGGTGGAGTTGGCCCAGTTTGACAAGGTTCCAGTGAAGGCAAAAGGCTTGGAGTCCCAGGTCCTCGGGAGAGACACTAATTGTGGCTCTGACTCGACTACTCAGGAAAGCGGAATGGCCCACTCAGGACAGGCCCGTGTGCCTGCCTAGTGTCATGTCAGTGGCCCCCCGCTGTCAGCCAAGCACCTGCTGTGCTGATTGGGAGCGCAGGTGTCCATTAAGAACACAGGAATCTCACTCAGGCAGCTCACACGGGTGGGGTGTCGTCCCGTGTGCCAAAAGGTGCCAGTTCTGTTCTGGGTCAGGGCACATGCCAGGCTGTAGGCTCGTTCCCCAGCAGGGCGTGTGCAGGAGACACCTGACTGATGTTTCTCTCTCACATTGATGTTGTTCTCTCTCTCTTCCTCTCCCCTCCTCTTTCTCTAAAAATCAATAAAACATATATAAAAATAAAAAATAAAAAAAAAACAAGAACTGAACTTGTTTTTAAAAACTAAGAGCACGAATATCTGGACATCAGGATCAAGTCATTTAACCTCTAACACTGACCGTGCGCCCCTGAGAACCCAGGATGGGGGTCTCAGTGGTAGAACCCCTGCCCTCAGACACCTACACACCGCTGTCTGCATCTCCCACCACGCCTGGCCTAGGTCCCGCTCGCTGTCTGCTACAGGAAATGGCCCATCAGGCCACGGTCTTGGATCAGGGGCTGGCAAGCTACGAACCTCGGGCCAAATCCAACCCACTGCCTAATTTTGTAAATAAAGTTTTATTGAAACACAAGCACATCCATTTGCTTTGCAGACACAGGGGCAGCATAGAGGAATGATGGAGGCTGGAGGGTCCACAAAGCCAAAATTATTTGCTGCCGGGCCTTCCAGAGAAAGCTGGCTGGTCCCTGGCAAAGACAATCAGATGTTGAGGAGGCAGGAATGGTGACCCCCTCCGTCTCTGTTTCTCTCACATCTCTTAGCCACTAAACGCCTCTCCATGCATTGCTTCGCATAAGCCTCAGCACAGGTCTCCCACTTTCTGCAGAGAGGGAAATGGAGGCTCTGAGAGAGAAGGGACCTCCCCAAGGCCACGCTGATAGTCTGAGCGGTGGATGTGTTGAATTAGGGGCTGATGGAAACCCCAGCCTCTGGCTCCACGAGGTACCAAGGGCTCAGCAAACCCCGGTGGGACCGACAGCTCGGCAGCCCGGGGCCGTCAACCCGCACCTGATGCCCATCCCCTCCGGGGAGGCTGCTGATGGGTTCTGGCCCCCCAGGAGGTGGGAACTGGGGGAGAGGGGGAGAAGGATGTGAGATGGTGCCTGCCAAGCCCAGGTAGCGCAGGCAGGAGCCCCCAGTCATGCCATAGCTGCCTTGTCATCCTAGCAGAGCTTGAAGGGCGAGCCAGCCACCAGGAAGGGAGGAGAAGCGGCCTCTCCACCTGCAGGAGTAACAGCGGGCGGGCGCTCCCTTTAAGAGGGCCTGACCCCATTGCGAGGAACACTTCCTGGTTCTGGTTCAGGAGCCTTGACAGCCGAGATGCTTCCACTCCCGCCTCCCCTTGGCCTCCACTTGGCCCTTGACCTGGCCAGGGGAGAGGCTGCCCCTCATTCCCAGGGCCTCGCCCCAAAGGGCCTCTGAGGCCTGGGCCTCCACTCCCAGAAGCAGCAGCACCAAGGGTCAGGGAAGGGGCGCAGGAGGGACCAGAAGCAGCCCCCATCTTCCCGAAGGGCATCGAGGCCTCTGGACCTTCCTCTCCTGCTCACAGGGGGCCTTCTCTTGCTCCTTCTCTCCCCCCAGCCCCGCTCTCAAGGCCAGGGGGCAGGAGAGGGGCTGAGCATTGGCTGAGAAGGAGCCCAGAGTGAAGAAAAAAGTAAATAAACCACCCCCATTTCTCCCACACACACACACCGACTGTTGGCCAGTCTTGGGAGCACGTGGGCCTTGCCCTCCCCCTCCACCACCCCCTAAGCACCTGGCCCCGACCTTTTCTCTCTCCTAAGCTCCCCAGCCCTTCTTTCGCTTCTGTACCTCGTTTCCTGAGCCTGTGCAGCCTCGCTGGCTCCCTTCTCTGCCACCTTCTAAAGCAGCGTTCTCTTCCCATGTACGGTAGTTCTTGGCTCTGAATTCCTTCTTTGCCAAACTCAAGAACTGAGGTCTAATTTTGCCACCAACACCCCCAGGAACACACGCGACAGCACGGGAGAACTTGGAAAACACGCTAAGTGACATCAGCCTGTGACAAAGGTCCCGGGGGATCCCCTTCGAGGAGGGACCTAGAGGCAGATTCTAAACGCAGAGGGGAGAGTGGCTGGCACCAGGGCCTAGCGGGGAGCTGGGGGGAGTTGTGGTTTAACAGGGACAGAGTTTCTGTTTGGGATGATAGCAAGTTTCTGAAAATGGATAGTGGTGATGGGTGCGCAGCGTTGGGAATGTACTTAATGCCGCGGAACGGTACACACAAAGATGGTTTCAGGAATAGATTTTATGTTACGTATATTTTACCACAATTTGAAAGAGAGGCTGTGGTGACTGAGTCCGGGTTTCCCAGTCTTTGCCCAGCTCCTGGCATCAGACCCTCATGAGGCCAGGCAGGTCCGTGGGTGTCTGAGGCACCACCCCGAATCCCCAGAATATGTCCCCCGGACTCTGTACTTGCAATAAAAGAATCCCGAGGAGACAAAACCAGTTTGGCTCAGTGGATAGAGCGTCGGCCTGCGGAGTGAAGGGTCCCAGGTTTGATTCCAGTCAAGGACACATACCTTGGTTGCAGGCACATCCCCAGTGGGGGTGTGCAGGAGGCAGCTGATTGATGTTTCTAGCTATCTCTCTCCCTTCCTCTCTGTAAAAAATCAGTAAAATATATTTTTTTAAAAAAATAATTCAGAGGAGATATCTGGGAACTATCCTTTCTGGGAGGGAGGGCATGCCCCTCTACCCAAGGTCAGCCCCCAGAAAGGCCCAGAGCCCCTCTACCCCCTGTTCTTCATTCTGATCCATGATAGCACCGCCCAGCACATTTATTTTAAAGGGGCCTCAATCAGACCCACGGCCCTCCTGGTGGGAAACCTTTTCCACCCTGCTTGCTGCATTTTTTTTAACATGTATTTTTATTGATTTCAGAGAGGAAGGAAGAGGGGGAGAGAGAGAGAGAGAGAGAGAGAGAGAGAGAGAGAGAGAGAGAGAGAGAAACATCGGTGATGAGAGAGAATCATTGACTGGCTGCCTCCTGCATACCCGCACTGGGAATGGAGCCCACCATCTGGGCATGTGCCCTGATTGGGAATTGAGCCTGTGACCTTCTGATTCATAGGTCAATGCTCAAGCATGTTTCCACGGAGCTCATTCGAGGCTGTGTCCCTGGCTCTGCAGATGTTTCCAGAACCATGTTCCTGGAAAAGCCTCCCTTGAAGAAAGAATGGTCTCTCACACAAAAAAGCACTTACTCAGTTGGAAGCAAATCTGGGAAGAACCTAAGGGTTCACACCCTATTATTCGGACTCCTCATTGGTTGGGGAGAAGCTGCTGACAGCCCCAGTTCCTGGAAGGGAAAGATTTGACTTTCTGTTTATCATCCAGGAACTGCATGACATACTTTATGTAAATGATCTCACGGCATTTCCAGAACAGAGAGCCACATCTCAGTACACGATTTGAAAGATGAGGAAACTGAGACTCAGAGAATTTAGGTAAATTGGGGAAAATCACACAGCAAGAAAGTGGGAGAACTGGCTTTTGAATCTAGGTCTTGTCAAAGTAAGAAACAGCTAATCCTAAAAGAAATTTTTATGAGCTTAGTGGAGTCAAAAGATGACAATTGCTAGACAATTGCCAGAAGCAAAATCTCAAGGGATTGAGAAAATGCTCCAAGAAGAACAGCTTTGTAGCTTATGTTATAGATCACAATCAAAACAGGTTCTTTGATTGTGATATATAACAAACTGTAAAATCAACACCCCGCCTTGTTCTGACTCACCCACTCACCTGCTCCACCATCCCACCACAGCCAATGCCCACCATGTTCTGCACACACACCCTGGTGGTCAGCACATGTCATAGCAACTGGTTGTTCGGCTGTTCAGTCTATTTGCATATTAGCTTTTTATTATATAGAACTAGAGGCCTGATGCACAAAATTTGTGCATGGGGTAGGGGAGGGGTGTCTCTCAGCTCAGCCTGCATCCTTTCCAATCTGGAATCCTAGTGGGATTGGGCCTAAATGGGCAGTCAGACATCCCTCTCACAATCCAGGACTGCTGGCTCCTAAATGCTCTCCTGCCTGCCTGCCTGCCTGATTGCCCCAACCACTTCTGCCTACCAGCCTGATCACTCCCTAACCACTCCCCTGCCAGCTTGATCAATGCCTAACTGCTCCCCTGCCGGCCTGATTGCCCCTAACTGCCCTCCCCCTGCAGGTCTGGTTCCTTGCAACTGCCCTCCCCTGTTGACCTGGTCGCCCCACCTGCCTTCCCCTGCAGGCCTGGCCCCTACCAACTGCCCTCCCTTTCAGGCCTGGTGTCCCCAAGTGCCTTCTCCTACAGGCCTGATCACCCTCAACTACCCTCCCCTGGAGGCCTGGTCACCCCCAACTGTACTCTCCTGCAGGCCTGATCACTCCCAACTGCCCTCCCTTGCAGGTCTGATCACCCCCAACTGCCCTCCCTTTCAGGCCTACTCTCTCCCAACTGCCCTCCCCTGCTGGCCTGATTGCCCATAACTGCCCTCTCCTGTTGGCCATCTTGTGGAGGCCATGTTGTATCCACATGGGGGTGGCCATCTTTGACCACATGGGGGTGGCCATCTTGTGTGTTGGAGTGATGGTCAATTTGCATATTACCTCTTTATTAGATAGGATAGCTGAGTGCTTGCTTGGATTTTATCTATGCCCTCGATGTTGTAATAAACTCCAGGAAGGAGGAGCTTTTCTGCCTGCATCAGCAGCATTCTCAGTGCTTAACCCAGTGCCCAGCACATAGTAGGGGGTTAATTAACATTTAGTGAGCAAATGTTAAATTTAAGAAATTTAAGAAAGCAAGAGTAGCAGGGAAGCCCCATTTACATTAATGGTGGCCAGGCTACTGGCAAATGATCCTCATCTGTCTTTTAAACAGACCCACTAAAATCTCTACCAGGCCAAGTCCATTCGTGAAAATTGCGTAGAAGAGAATAAACGTTCCCCTCAGAGTTCAGTATTGCAGCTGCCCTGGCTACACCCACTGTCCTGAGTGGAGGCTGTTAATCTAAGAATAAAAGGCCAAAGTGAGTTGCAACTACACATTTACCTGAAATCCAAACGAATAGCTATCAAGGGGAAGAGAGAAACAAATCGAGTTCTGATTAGGAGGTGAAGGCAGGAGTATTTATGAGAAAGGGAAGGCAAATAATGACATACTTGGGAGGAAAAGATTCTGAGGATGCAGTTAAACTAACATGGGGATGTTGCTACAATGGTACCTCGAGATACGAGTGCCCTAACATACGAGATTTTTGAGATACGAGCCGTCGAGCCAGCGATTTTTGCTTTGCAATACGAGCAACATTTGAGATAGGAGTCATCGCGAGGATCGGCTGGCTGCACACGACCCACCAGTTTACCGCAACTCGAGCGTCTCTTAGTTTCCCACGCCTCAAGGTTACGGAACAAATTAAACTCGTATCTTGAAGTACCACTGTACTTTAATTTTCAGTCTTGTGCTCATCACAAGCAACTGTTTGGAGGCTCAGTGCTGCTGGAGGCTCAGTCCAAGGGTTTTCACGTCCAGTTCTAACATCCTAAGGTCTGAGGAGTCACACGTGCCTCTGGGACGGCGGCCCTGACTCCATTGTGAAGTGGTTCGGGTTATGTTATTTTTACAAGGGGGGGGGGGCGGGATGTGGGTCTGGGTGCCAGAGATGGGGAAACTTTACCTTACCGGACAGTGCCCCGTGGGAAAGAGAACCTGACTGGCATCTGCTGGTGGCCTGCTCCACCCTGCCACGGTGCCACCAAGATTCACCTCCACAGATTTACTACAAGAAAACAGGGTGAAGTCAGTACGGCTAAGCTGACTGGCGATGGGTCTGCAGGGTCAAGCCAACAACACTGGCTCAGCCCAAATGGACTGCAGCATGAGGAGTAGATTTCATTTACTCTAACCAGTCTGAGTTTAAATTTCTGAGTTTTCCGGTTCTGCATCAATGTCTGGAGATATGCATCTATATCTATATATACATTTATATCTATATCCATATCTATATCTATACCTCTATACTGAGTAGCCAGATTATTATGATCTCTGAACGCATAATAATCTGGTCACTCAGTGTGTATCCTATATAATAAAAGGCTAATATGCAAATTGTCCCCTCAACTAGGAGTTCAACCAGCACAGGCTGGCCAACCACCCATGTCTACCTCCCCCTGGCCAGGCTGGCTGGACCCCACCATGCATGAATTTATGCACTGGGTCTCTAATATATATATGCTGAGTAGCCAGGTTAGTATGCATTCAGAGATCATAATAATCTGGCCACTCAGTGTATATCTATGTTTATACCTATTCCTATACCTATATCTATATCTATCTATTTCTATATCATCTATATCTATACTCGTACTTATACTTCTATGTCTATGTCTATACCTATTCCCACATCTATACCTATACCTATATGTATATCTGTACCTATATCTGTATCTCTATATCTATGTCTATATCTGTCTACACCTATTCCTATACCTATATCTATATCTACTAGTATATCTATACCTATACCTATATCTCTATCTCTATATCTATGTGTATAGCTATTCCTATACCTATACCTATATGTCTGTCTATACCTATACCTATACTTATATCTATATCTATTTCTATATCACCTATATCTATGTCTCCTATAGATAACCCTCTGAAGAACTCAGAATAGAATGTTGATGTCCAGAGAAGCCGCGGGTGTCACCCTCTCTTGCACACTCCTAACCTGTGGACCCAAAGGGGTATTGGGCGCCCCCTGCTGGCCACCAGGAGCACATCCTCCAGGATGAGGACAGGAACAACAGGGCCTGTTCCCACTGGTCCTCCCCGAGTCAGGCATCGCGCTAAGCACTTTACACGTGTCTCATTTCCTCCTGTCACTCCTCTGGGACGGAGACTGTTATCATGTCCATCTCGCAGATCAAGAAATGGAGGGTCAAAGAGGGTGAGCAGTTTGACCATGATCACTTAACTCTAAGTGGCTGTATCGATAAGTGATTTCTGCATATTGAGCAACCCCAGACGGAATGCCTTGAAACAATAAGCATCTAATAGAGTTCATGGTCATCTGTCCTGGCTGGGACTTGGCTTGCTCATCAGTCAGCTGGTCTAGGATGGCCTTGCTTTGAGACACTTTCCTCCACGTGGTCTCTCAGCCCCCGGCCCTTGAACACAAACTCATGGCACATGACGGTTACAACGGCCCAAGAGAGAGGGTGTGTAAGTGGGCAAGGCCTCTGGGACCCTGGCTTAGAGGTCAAAGCAAGGAATGGGAAAAGACTGCACAGCCTAGCCTGTGTGGCTCAAGAGTTGAGCGGCAACCCATGAACCAAGAGGTCACAGTTCGGTCCCCAGTCAGGGCACATGCCTAGGTTGTGGGCTCGATCCCCAGGAGGGGCCATTCAGGAGGCAGCTGATGGATGATTCTCTCTCATCATTAATCTTTCTCTCTTTCTCTCCCTCTCCCTTCCTCTCTCCGAAACCGGTTTGGCTCAGTGGATAGAGTGTCAGCCTGCGGACTGACGTGTCCCGGATTCAGTTCTGGTCGGGGGCACATACCTTGGTTGCGGTCACATCCCCAGTACGGGGTGTGCAAGAGGCAGTTCATCGATGTTTCTCTCTCATCGATATTTCTAACTATCTCTCTCCCTTCTTCTCTGTAAAAAAATTAATAAAATGTATTTTAAAAAATAAAACCTGTTTTTTAATAAAGCTTTATATTAAACGCTACAAAAAAAATAGACTCCACAATAGGAGAAACAAAGAGTGGTGGCCATTTCTGTCACTTGTACAGGGTTGGGCCGGGACTTGGACACAGGCCCATCACTCACGGTGATGGCACCCGGTCTCAGTCACAGCACGAGTCACCAGTGCTCTCCATGTTTGGCATTGCGTGTGACCCTCTTCTCTCTCCGGCTCAGGCGCTGACAGAGTATTCTAAGGCTGTCACCCCACCGAGCAGCTCAGAGGCACAACTTATGTACATCTCCTCGCCTGGCAGCCCACGCCGTTACCGATTCCTGTTGTGTCTCTCTTCCGCCACGCTCGGGGCCATCGTGGCGTTAAAGGGACAGCACAAACAGCTGGGGCACCCTCCGGGCCCTGCAGCAACAGCAAGCAGGTGGGAGGGGCCCTGAAGCCAATGGCGTGGTGGGGCCTGGTTCCCCAGAGGCCAGTGATGGGCATAACCCGGTCATTACCAGCTACCGGGCCATGCCATCCTCACTGAAATCAGGAGTCAGCCTCAGCTGCAGCTCAGAGGGACAGCCCTGGGCGGGGATCCCTGGGGAGGGGTCTGCATGGTGCGTGGTGCCCCCTGGCGGCCACACTCAGCACGACCATCAGCTCTGCAGAGGCTTCCAGGGCAGGACTGTGCAGGTTCTCACGCCCCTTCCTCCCCCCCACCCCCGCCAGAGGCAGCCTCAGAGCCTCCATTTTCTTAAAAATTGGGGTGACGGCCTCTCCCCTCTGCTCTGAGGACTCAGTGGCGTCACACAGGTAAAGGCCAGTGCCCAGTGGCTGTTCCGAGGAGCAGTTCCCCTCCCTCCCTCCTGAAGACAGCAGCTCCACCTCTTCACTCAGAAACCGGAGCCAGAACGTCAAGCCACAAGAAGCTCAAGGTCAAGCCCACCGCTGATGTCAAGGATCTGGCCTGGAGAATATAATCTTGCATTACTGCACTGACGATGACACAGAACCCCACTTGGGTTCCAGCGTTAATAACAACAGTAAAGCAGCAACAACACGCACTACGTATGTAATATGTTCATTCCTCCCAGTACCGCCCTGAGGAAATTGAGGTTCACAGAGGTTCAGTTATTTGCCCAAGATCACACAGCTGGTAGAGAGTAGACTCGGGGTTCAAAGCCAGATCATCAGGCTCCAAACTGTGGGCTTCTCCCATATCTAACTCCACTGGATGGAGGTGTGCTCTCAGCCCGCCCTGAGAGGGAGAGGGGAGACAGGTCTTTTGTCCCCATGATGCAGATGCAGAAACTGGTGGTCCAAACTCTAACCTCTGACCCCGGACCCTGATTTGGCTGTAATGCTGACATGGCCACCAGCCCTGGTGACGCCTGCTGCCTCTCCTCCCCCTATTCTGGAGCCCAGGGTCTGTTCTGGGGCTCAGGGCAGTCTTAGTTTCTGTGGGGGGGCCCAGGGCATTCTGGAGGCGCCCTGGACTCCCACTCCTGACCTGAGCTGCAGCCAGGTTCAGGAAGCCAAATTTCCAGATGTACCAGGCGCCCCAGCTCAGACCCACGGTCTCAACCAGCCCTTCTCCAGAAAAGTCGGGAGACAGACCCTGCCCCCACCAGCAGCAATAGAGCTGGGGGAGCAGGGAGTGGGGACCAGGAGCGCAGGGTGGAGCACCCTTGACTCTGGACCCGGGGTCAGCCAGGTGGACATCGAAGCCAGGTCACTGTCATTATTCTCAGTAATAACAATAAAGGAAAATGACAACATAGCACAGCCCATGCACCCACCATGGTGTTTTATATACACGGAGTGGCCAGATGATGATGATCTCTGAACGCATGATAATCTGGCCACTCACTGTATATCCTATATAATAAAAAGGCTAATATGCAAATTGTCCCCTCGACCAGGAGTTCGACCAGCAGGCAGTCTGGCCAGCGGCCCATGTCCCTTCCCCCTGGCCAGGCTGGCTGGACCCCATCCATGCACGGATTCATGCACTGGACCTCTAATACACACACACACACACACACACACACACACACACTGAGTGGCCAGATTACAACAGCTGGTGTGGAGGTCATGTTATCTCCCCTTTACAAAGGAGGAGTCTGAGGCCAGGGGTGAGGGGGGGGTTGAAATCTCCAGTCCCTGGTCACCCAGCCAGTGGGGGGCGTGTTCCTCTGAGCCTGGCTGGCTGAGCACTTCACTTGAACTACTTACAAACTCCCAAGAGGCATTATTCTAGCCCATTTACAGAAGAGAACATTGAGGGCCCGATGAGCGAGTCACAAAGCCATGATCGGGCAGTTAGGAACGTCTGGGCCCAAATCCTGAGCTCGGAACCACAGGTGACCTGGTGCTCAACGAACAAGGGAAGCCTCACCTTCCTGCCAGGCCACCTGAGAACAGGAAGTTCTGAAAGAACCCAGTTGGGCAGAATTGTGGTGCTGGGGCACCCTCTGCTGGTTGAATTAAAAATAACACCAAAAGGACTGGGGATGCTGAGATGCCTTGATGGGCCCACAGTCACAGGAAATGGCCCATTTATGAGCTGGGTAAGCGCAGGGCTCAGAAGAAACACCTGATCAAGCCCAGGGAGTCCAGGAAGGCTTCCTGGAGGAGGTGATCTGCAGTGAGCAATGGGTATTCTGATGCAGGAGTTCAGTTCACTGACGTTAACACAATTTAGACTGAGCGGGCCAGGGCAATTGGCATGGGTCACCCTGCCTGGGATCAGAAAAGCCAGGAGTGTTGTCTGAGCTGGGCCTCAAAGAGCGAGAAGGTGCTCGTGGGGGTTGGCAGGGTGAGAAGAACCACCTGCGCACAGGTGCATGCGGACAGAAGAAGAAATCCCGGTCAGGTGGAGGAGGGTGAGGAAGGGCAGGGAGCGGGGCTGATCAGGTAGGAACTGCGGCCACGGCTTCCAGTAGACTCGGCGAAGGTGGAGGAGAAAGCGTGCAGGGCTGAGGGCCAGGAGCGTGGGTGGCATCTTGTCGCCTGGGAGCCATTAGACATGCAGATTACCTATCGAACAAGCCCGGCGCAGGTGAGGCTAAAATCTGGGCACCGCTGTTCTAACAAGGCCTGAGGGTCCTGCTCTGGGATTCAGACTTCAAAACATTGGTTCCCTTTAAAACCCAGGTGATGCCAAAACGGGTTTGGCTCAGTGGATGGAGCATCGGCCTGCAAACTGGAGGGTCCCGGGTTCAATTCCAGTCAAGGGCATGTACCTTGGTTGAGGGCACATCCCTGGTGGGAGGTGTGCAGGAGGCGGCTGATCGATGTCTCTCTCTCATCGATGTTTCTGACTCTATCTCTCCCACTTCCTCTCTGTAAAGAAAAATCAATAACATATATTAAAAAAAAAAAAAAAACCCAGGTGAGCTCAGCTAGTCTGGGTACTGAGACGCCACGTCGCTTACTCCACGGTTCTGCGGGTTCCCGGGAACATGCTGACCACGTGCCGTGCCGTGTGCGGGGCTCAGAAGTTTGCCTCCCTGTCCGGGTGAGGAACTAGGACTCAGCAGGGTCAGGTGACTTGGCCCTCGGTTCCCAACGTCAGAACTGAGCCCCGAAGCAGGTTCTGGGAACACAGGCCTCACTCTGTACCCCACTGCCTGAGCCCTAGCTCTTCCCTCTCCTGCCCTTAAAATACCAGGGTACCACAAGTATCTGGAGCCCACCACCACTGGACAGATCATGTAACTCCCAGCCTGGGCCCTCCCTGAGAGGGGATGGGGGGGGGGAGTGGCTGTTTTGTCTGGGCCTCCCTGGAGGTGACCTCTGAGGAGAGCAGAGCCGGGGTACCTGGGACAGCGCCTTCCAGGCACAGGGACAGCAGGGGCAGGGCTCTGAGCACAGGGGTTAGCGCTCCAGGGGCAGCAAAGACGCTGGAGCTGCGTGGGGGAGGGGAGGCTCAGGCCAGGGGAGTGCAGGGGCACTGTGAACGGCTTTGGGGTGAGTGGGGAGTCCCGCCCAGCCTGCCTGCTCCACTTTCCACGGTCTCAAAGCTCCCTCGCACTCTGTGATTGCGGAAGGCTGAGAGGGACGCAGGTAGCTCTTACCTTGACATGTCAGCCGTGCTCGGCCGGGTGGCTCAGCGGTTGAGCATCGACCCAGGAACCAGGAGATTGCCAGTTCAATTCCCATTCCTGATCAGGGCACAGGCCCAGGTTGCACGCTCGATCCCCATCCATGTGTCTATCTCTCCATCCCTCTCTCTTTCTCTCCCTAAAAAATCAATAAAAAAACAACAAATAACATATATTTTAAAATAATAAAAATTAAAAAACATATTTTTTTTTATGTAAGTTGTGTCCTGGGAGTGAAAATGATTTAAAGGTTCCTCTGCAGAGAGACTGACCGGGTGAGAGCAACTTCATTTAAGGCTTCACTTAACTAGAGGGCGGGGTTTGCAGATCAGTACCATGGGATGGGATGGGGTGGGATGGGATGGGATGGAATGGAATGGAATGGAATGGAATGGAATGGAATGGAATGGAAAGGGAAGGAAAGGATCTGGCTCATTAAGATCTTCAAATCCAGGACTTTCCAGAACAAACAAAACATTGGACCAGCCATCAGAACCCAAAGAAGAAAAGGGGTTCAATAGACCGGCCCTAGCCAGCTCTTTGTTCGGTGGGTCAGGGTCACTCCTCTCAGTCAATCAGTATCAGTCAAGTTCAGAGAGATCTGATTTGTGATTTTCTCTTTGGTGCTCGTTCAAAGCTACTCCGACTCTTCCTACGGTCCTTGCACCAGCCGCACCTCTGTGCGACTCCCCCACCCCCGCCCCATGCCAACCTTATTATATACGTACACTTATTAGGGTTCGCAGAGGGCGGGGTGGGTGTGTTTGCTGGCACCAGAAATAAAGGTATGTGGAATTGAGTAGTCCAGATTCCTTTCTTTGAAAGCCATCGTGTGTGTGTGTGTGTGTGTGTGTGTGTGTGTGTGTGTGTTCTCGCCCAGACGCCTGTAAGAGAACATGGAACTTTCTAAGAGCCCTGGAGCTGGTCCAGCAGGAAACCAGAAGCCAGTAAGTGACCCCAGGCTTCCTCCCACCCCTCCGAGTGGTCCTGGCTCTCAGCGCTGCTTGCGTGGCAGAGGGAGCGGCCGGTAAGGTGCCCGCACACCCACTCCGGTGGACGATCATCACACTTGGTTTTGTTTCTCCAAAGTTCCCCATCAAAGGCCGTTTGGAGCCGTGTCCCGCCATCCTGCCAGCATCCCCATTCGGAGTGAACATGGAGAACCTGCTTTTTGGGGGGGCAGGCCTGGGCGCTCCCCAGCCCTGGTGCCTCAGAGCCTCGCCACCCAGAGAGGTTCGGGGACGCGCCTGATGTCACACAGCTATCAGGAGCCGGGCCAGGACCCAGTCCCCATCCGGCCCTCCTTCCCCTTGCCTTCGCAGAAGGGGGATTTCCATTAGCGAAGCCATCGCTCGCATGTCGTCACCTCTCACTGTGCGGAGGGAGGCTGGCGGTCCTCAGAGCCCCCCGCCCCCGCCCCCCAGTTTATGACGGTGGAGAGAGCGGTCTCTGCGGCCCCTCCAGATACGGAACACGTGGCGGCAAAGTGAGCCCCAGGGTAAGGATCAAAGCCAGGCATCTGGTTCTGGTCACCAGGCCCCATAGGGGCCCCCTCCCACCCACCTCTCCTGCTGCCACAGCTGAAAACAATCATTGCAGTAACTCAGTGGTTCTCAGCGGCGGGGAGGGGAGCGGGGGGCGGGGGGCGGGAGCTGGGGCGGGCCATTTTGCTCCCAGGGAACAGCTGGCAGGGTCTGCGGAGCATTTGGGCTGTCCTGCCCGGGAGAGGGCTGCTACTGGCATCTAGCGGAGGAGGCCGGGAGGCTCTGAGCCTCCTTCCCGCAGGCCCAGTACCCACCGCTGGCACACCTGGTCCCCAACGGGCCTGAGAACCCTGCATCGGCGCCAGCCGGTGACTGAGGGCTGGTGGCAGGTCCAGGGAGACGGCAGGGTGGGGAGGAGAGTTCTTTGGCAAAGAGAACATCCTGCGGGGGAGGCAGGAACCTGATCCACAACGAAAGGCAAAAATCCCTACCTTCTCTCGCAGGCCTTGGGATGGGACGCTGCCGGACACATCCTCCTTAGCACTGGCTACCGAGGTGTCATCGCCAAGGCACATTAACGTGAGAAACGTTCAAACCTGAGAAGAATTTCTGTGAGTTTATTGGAGGCAAACTGGGGACAATTGCCAGGAAGCAGCATCTCAAAGTATTGAGATAGTGCTCGAGGTTTTACACGGGGTGTGTGTGTGTGTGTGTGTGTGTTAATCAGAGAGGAAGCGGGAGAGGGAGAGAGAGACAGAAGCATCAATGATAGGGAATCATGGATCAGCTGCCTCCTGCACGCCCCCCACCGGGGGTTGAGCTCACAACCTGGGCATGTGCCCTTGACCAGAATCAAACCCAGGATCTTTCCGTCTACAGGCCAATGCTCTATCCACTGAGCCAAACCGGCTAGGGCAGTGGTCGGCAAACCACAGCTCGAGAGCCACATGCGGCTCTTTGGCCCCTTGAGTGTGGCTCTTCCACAAAATACCACGGCCTGGGCGAGTCTATTTTTGAAGAAGTGGCTTTAGAAGAAGTTTAAGTTTAAAAAATGTGGCTCTCAGAAGAAATTTCAATCGTTGTCCTGTTGATATTTGGCCCTGCTGACAATGAGTTTGCCAACCACTGGCGCTAGGTCTACACCTTGTTTTATACGTGACCATCAAAGGAGGAGACGTCAGTGGGCTCCATGAACTCCACTGGTGACAGATTGGGGCGGTGGGTGTGGGGTTTGATTGTCAACAATGAACTCAATAGCATGAGGGCCTGTGGTCTCGGCAGAGTGCGCCTCTGAAGAGCCCGGGGCAGGGACACTGCTTGGACATTTCGAAGGTAAGTTATCGCAGATGCAACAAGACAATAAGCTGAGTGAAGGTACAGAGTGACCTTTGTCGGGGAAGGCGCCGGCCTGGGTCTGACTCCCCGCCATCCACTGCTTTTGAACGTAAAAGCTTTCACTTCAGAGCATCCTTTCCGGTGACTGTCGGTCTGAGTTTGAAAAGCCACCACGCAGGCCTTGCCGGGGTTCGCCGGGTTGGCGTGTGGCCCTTTGCCTCCACAGGCAGGAGGTGGAGCCGTCGCCATCACCTCCACATCTTCTCTGCTCACTCACCTGCCCCCGGTCCCACCCCGATGGAGGTCACTCCTGCTTCACGCTTACGGCCGCAGACAGCCTCCTGCCATGTGGCTTCAACTGCGAAAGTCAATGGTGGACAGTCCTTGTTCTTTAAGGGGGCGATTCCATACATGTGAGGACCACTGCAGGGAGGTACGGCTGTGAGAGAGAGCGTGGGCTCAGCCCTGAATATGCAGGAACAGTGGGAATGTCTAGCCCAGGATCAGTGGTTGTACAATCATAGGAGGAACTGTCAGGGGTAAGGCGGGATTCAGGCTGATGTACCCTACCTACCAAGGTTTCTGCTACAGGCAGGCCAGGCTGACCGGACATCCCGGGTCGGGGTGGGGCTGGGGGTGGGGCTGAGGAACCCATCAGATGTCCAGGGTGATCTGATATTGAGGTCTTGTTCCTCACTTTGCCAGCAGCTGGCTGTGTGACCTTGGACCAGTGTCCGCCCCTCTCTGGGCCTCATTCTGAAATGGGAAGCGGTGAGGGGCTTCCCGGTGCTATTACCAAGACCCTGGTCCTTTCAGAGCCTCGGTATAGTTTCAAGGTTTTGAATGGTGTGTTTAACGCCAAAGCAGATGACTGATTCTCCGGCCAGACTCTGAGAACCAACTGCCTGCTCACCATCCCCACGTGGATGTGTTAAACGAACAAACAAAAACACAGGAGAAAATGCTCCAATCCAGCCTGACCTACCCTGCACCCCTCATCTCGCTCCTCCCTCTGCTCCCCCGACACCAACCTCCTTGCCTGCGGGACCCTCCACACCCTAGTGTCGCTCAGGGCAAGTGCCCCCAACCTGGGCCACCCTGGCCTAGAGCGCAGATTCTTTCCTGCTGGAAACAATCAGGGTCCAAAAGGCTCCGAAGGACCTTTGGCCTCCCCTTTGGCTAGCCCGAGGACTTGCCCCAGGAAAGGAGCTAGCACCATAGCCCCCTATATTTTAATATGAACGAGGCAAGGTGTGATGGGCAGGGCGGAACCAGCCAGGTTTGACCCCAGTTCTCTGGGGTCACCCATTGTTTCAGGATGGCCTGATATACATTTGTTTGCTAAACAATCACTCTGGCCGGATAGAGGGATAGAGCGTTCGTCTGCGGACTGAAGCGTCCCAGGTTCGATTCTGGTCAAGGGCATGTTCCTTGGTTGCGGGCACATCCCCAGTGGGGGGCGTGCAAGAGGCAGCTGGTCGATTTCTCTCTCATCGATGTTTCTAACTCTCTATTTCTCTCCCTTCCTCTCTGTGAAAAAATCAATAAAATATTTTTAAAAATAAATAAACAATCATTCCTCCCCTCCCCATGACTCCTGCCTCCCCCTCCTTAGTTCTGCCCCACCTATGCCCCTCCTGGTCCCTTGCTGTCTTTGGAACTTTTGTGCTTCTGTGAACTCCCGTGAGCAGGTACTACAACTTGATTTTCTCCCGTTACTATGACCCACGTTCTCTGAATTCTTCGCCCGAAGAACTAAGAGTTGGAAAGGGGGGAGTTTTTCCATCCCTGACACTAGGCAGGAACTGCCTCAAGGCCCTGGCACCTGCTTCTCCCTCGGCCAGGACTTCCCCCCAGTGTCCTCCCGTCTCCCAGCGAGCTCCCTCCCCACTGAGATCTCCCAGGCCCCCGCCCTGTGCCCATGGAGGCCTGCCAAGGTGGCATCCACTCATTCTCGCTCCCCTTCCCGGCAGGACCATGGCTCACTTCTTTATCCTGCTTCAGGTCTGTCTCCCTCTGCCCCCCTCAGAGCATGGAAGCCCGGGAGGGCGGGATCTTTGTCCTGATTGGTCCTTCGGTACCAGTGCCAGGGGCAGGGTCTGACTCAGTCAGGGAATATTTGGGCAAGGAGCCCTTGGGAAAGGCGGCTCTTTGCTAGAATGGAACCTAGGGCGGCATCAAAAGGAAAGCGAGGTCAGACGAACATTCAATCAGCAATCTCTGCACAGGGCTTTCCTGTCAATGCTGCCCTTCCACTTCCCCTCCCCCATCTCCACATCCCAGCTCCCCCCAAAATGAAACCTATAAATGGGGCCACTCCTATCCCATTTGTGCCTGTGTGAGGTCTGTCTCCCTGATCTGGGCCTTGGGCAAAACAAACGCCATCAATAAATCAAGGGAGTCCCCCCACCCCACCCCCATGAAGAAAGGTAGGTTCTTTACACTCACGCTGCTCCTCGGCTGTAAATCCCAGGTGTCCCAGGGCGGGGTACACACACACACACACACACACACACACACACACACAGGAATTAGCACCTGTGTCCCCACAGCTGGGAAGACCCTTTGCTGGGCTTTATCCGCACCTCACACCAGCCTGTCACCACCTGTTCCCTCTCCTGCCTGCCCTAGTGGAGCCGCTCGGTGAAGGCTGAGACTGGGTGTCCCTGGCTCTGGGCCCTGGACAGCCATCGCTCAGCCCTGGGGCGGGCTCTGAGCGGGCATCTGGTGGGTGCCCTTGCCCCGGTAGTGTGAGGGAAGGAAGGGGCTGGGGGACCTCCTGGAGCGACAGGAAGGCTCAGCATCCTGAGAGTGTGGCCTGCACCATGGCACGCGACGAAGTGCTGGGAAGCAAACTGCACGTGGAAATGGGTGTTTCCCTTTATGCAAATGACACTCCTTGAAAAGAGCCTAACAAAGAAGAGGAAGAGGGGGTGGGGAGCCCTTTGAGAATGAGGACAGGAGAACAAAGGGGTTAGCCCGGGGGCCTGGGAGGTGAAGCAAAACCCGCTGTTTCCACAAAAGAGCTGGAACTTCTCTTAACGAGAGAGCAGACTTCACCTGTGCGCCTGGTTTCCCCTCCCAAGCTGAGCCGAGAGTGTCACCCAACCTGTAAATCCCCGTGAAGGAGGGAGGACACCCAATGGCTCAGACTCTGCCATGGAGGGCAGCTCGGCCCTGGGAACGGGAGAGCGAGTGGTCTGCGGGCACAGAGGGTGAATCCCAGGGTGCCCCGTCCCATCCCCTGCCTGGGTCAGAGGGATCCTTTCACACCCCAGACCCCAAGTTTGCCCATGGAGAAGTTGTTGGTTTCATCCCTGTATGGGTGGCTGCAAAGAGGAGGGCCCTGGAACTGGGAAGCGGGTTAGGGCAGGGTGAAGGTGCCCCATGTGCTGAGGAGGCCTGGGTCAAGCCTCGCTCCCCACGGACCAGCCCGGCTGCTTTGAGAGACACATGGTCTGTTTCTCATTCTCATCAGCTGTCAGACGGCCCGATGATGAGAATAGCACCCGCCTGACAGAATTATCATGAGGATGCTATAAAGTTATGTATATTCAGTAAGCAAGGTTTTGCCAGCACCTAGTCGGTGCTCTATACCTGCTAGTCGCAATGATGGTGATGAAGAAGAAGAAGGAGAAAGGGAGGAGGAGGAGGGAGAAGAAAAAGGAGAAGGAGGAAGAGGAAGAAGAAAGGAGGAGGGGGAAGAAGAAGGAGGAGGAGGAGGAGGGGAACAAGAAGTAGGAGGAGGAGGAGGAAGAGGGGGAAGAAAAAGGAGG
>JAAGEH010000190.1:324693-341343 GCA_011751065.1 Lasiurus cinereus | reverse complement strand
GGGGAAGAAAAAGGAGGAGGAGGAAGAGGGGGAAGAAAAAGGAGGAGGGGGGAAGAAGAAGGAGGAGGAGGAAAAGGAGGGGGAAGGAGGAGGAGGAGGAGAAGGAGAAGAAGAAACTGGATAAACAATGGGTCCGTGCTGGGTGTCTCTACTCGAGCCAGATAAGCAGAGACGGGGTTGACTCGTATGTGAGCATTTATTCCAGAACAGCCGGCGGCACGGAGCCACAGAAATCTGCTCTGCAGCCCCCATAAGCCAGCCGCTTATATGGCAAAAGCACAAAGGAAAGGCAGGCAAAAGGGCGTTTTACACACATGCACAAGGCCTAGGGGTCCTCAAAGGGCTAGTGCTGTGCGAGGGCTGGGGTTCCAGGAGAGACAGCCAGCGGGGCGCCAGGTGGGCAGTTCGCAGGTAAGCAGGCTGGAGGTCTGCGAGGCCTGCAGGTGCGCAGTAGGGCCGGGGGCCTTCAAAGGGCTGCGACTCCGGTTTCTGCACAAAGTTGTTCATCTTTGCGCATCCGGCAGCTCCAGCTGGGAGGAAGGCTGCCTCTCCAGGTGAGCGCCAGCCAGGCCAGAAAGTGCCTCCTTTCGTCAGAATAAAACAGTCACGGTTAACAGCGTGACGAATATTTCTTTTTTATTGATTTTTTACAGAGAGGAAGGGAGAGGGATAGAGAGATAGAAACATCGATGAGAGAAAGACATCGATCAGCCGCCTCCTGCACACCCTCTACTGGGGATGTGTCCGCAACCAAGATACATACCCTTGACCGGAATTGAACCTGGGACCCTTCAGTCCACAGGCCGATGCTCTATCCACTGAGCCAAACGGGTCAGGGCTGACTACTATTTCTTATAATACTAGCTGGTTCCCCAAATTCTATCGCTGCCCCCTTTCAATAATGAATGATGATAATAAACCATCACACACGCCAACTGTGGTAAGCTGAAGCTATTCTCTGACCTTCCCTGGCCTAGAAATAATGCCAAATCCCAGGAAGGAAGGAAATCGTGTGTCTTAAGTACCCAACTGTCCCCAGAAAAAAAGCACCAGAAATGGCAGCTCTGGCTATGATGATTTCTCCAAGCAGCACCCTTGATTTGCTAACTTTCTTTCTGGCCCAACAGGCCTGGGTTTCGCATGCAATCCGCCTTGGGCAGGAACTCAATTGTTTTCCAAGGGCTCTGACCCAGTGCCAGGGGGACAGGAGGTGTAGTAACTGCTCCCCCACCTGCACCCAAAGGTCACGCACCAACACAAAGACAGCCAAAGGGTTGTGGTAAGGTTCTCACAGGTCAAGGAAGACCTCACCCGTGCCAGAGGACAAGGTTGCATGGTGAAGGCAAAGCCTGGGAAAGCAGCATTCTGGAGAGGCCTCTGTGGGTCCCTAGGCTTGGACGTGGTGGCCATTGTTGGTCTGTCTGTTCAGTTAGGTCCAGGAAGAGTCTGGGTCCTGGCCACCCCAAGTTCCTTGTTTTTTAAAAAGTATTTTTTTAAATGTTTTATTTATTGATGTGAAAGAGAGACACATCGATTTGCTATTCCACCCACTTAGCCATTCACTCGTTGCTTCTTGTATGTGCCCTGACCAAAGAGATCAAACAGGCAACCGTGGCATATCTGGCCAATGTTCTTTTTTTTTAAATATATATATTTTATTGATTTTCTACAGAGAGGAAGGGAAAGGGATAGAAAGTCAGAAACATCGATGAGAGAGGCATTGATCAGCCGCCTCCTGCACGCCCCACACTGGAGATGTGCCTGCAAGCAAGGTACATGCCCCCGACCGGAATGGAACCTGGGACCTTTCAGTCCGCAAGCCGACGCTCTATCCACTGAGCCAAACCGGTCTCGGCCCGGCCGATGTTCTAACCAACGGAGCTCCCCAGCCTGGGCCCCAAGTTCACGATTTTCCTCAGCTTCACCTGCTGGAGTCTCTGGCCGTCCAACGCACAGCTCACCTCGATGGCTCCCAGAAAGTGGAGCTGTGGATGGGACAACGTTCTGCAGAGTTGGGGGTCACTCCCTGGACGGTCTTTCTTCCCCTTTTTTATATCTTGCTCCTGTTCCTTTCGTGGCCTCCGGATTGTTCTCACAGTTTAAAAAAAGACTTTCCAGAAACATCATCACATCCACTCAGGCGCGGTCCTTAGCGCCCAAATCCAGAGACAGAAAGCCGAGTGCCGAGTGTAGGAGTAAGGGGACCTCAGAAAAACAGAATCCGTCGACATCTGAGCTGTGGAGCGAGAGAGACTTGTTGGGAGGGATTGGCCCTCACGGTGATGGAGGCTGAGAAGTCCCTGAGCTGCCATCTGCAAGCTGAGGGCCCAGGAAGGAGGGTGGTACCCTTCCAGTCCGAACCCCAAGGCCTGAGAAGCAGAAGTGCCCAAACCGATGGGCACGGGTGGGAGGAGGTGACCTCCCAGCTCGGGCACAGAGAGCCGGCCACCCTCCCTCCGCCCTCTTGTTCTATTCGGGCCTCACGGGTTTGGATGTTGCCCACACACACGAGTGAAGGCAGATCTCTCTGCTCCGCCTATCCATTCAAACGCCAATCTCTTCCCGGGAACGCGTTCACAAAGACACTCGGAAATAATGTTTTGCCGGGTATCCAGGCAGCCTCTCCTCAGCCCAGACAAGCTGGCACTTCAAATGAGCCATCACAGCATCCCACCGCTGTCAGTTTCCTCGCAGGAGGCAGGATGCTAACCACAATCCCTCCCTTGCCTGGCAGGGGTCTCTGGAAAACTGAACGTGGTCTCTCTCAGTGCCTCTCTTTCTTCTGAGATTCTGGGGCCATTGATCTCAATCTCCTTCCTGTCTTTTGGTTCCAAAGAGAGAAGAGCTAGGACCGTTATCCAAACTCTGCTTTACCATCTGGAGTGCTTCCGCCTAGCGGAGGGAGGCAGAAAAGCGAGAAGGTGAGCCATTTGACCTTCTGAGCCTCAGTTTCCCCTACTATGAAATGGGCATACTAACCTGTGACCCATGCCCTCAGCAGGCAATTGTGAGGCCCCAGAGAGAAGACATGGGTGCTTGGCAAACCTTAAAGCATCATGATGGTGTGAGCAGAGACCTCCCTCAAGTGTCATGTTTAGCTGCCTTTTCTGGTCTAAAACAAGAGATTTTGACAAGCGGCCTCATTGCAGTGGACAAGGGTAGCAGAGAATGGAGAGAGACATCCCTAAGGGAGGACTCTGCGAGGTTACTGACGTGAGATTAATTCTGATACATCTATGTGTTTGGGGTGGGGAAGCTGTTCTCTGCAATTTCTTTCCCATGAATGGGGCAGGGGCGGGGGGAGGGTTGGTGTCTGAGAGACTAAAATCCTCTCCGAGCGTTAAAGAGCCAGGGTGGAGGCAATATTTAAATATGTGTGTGAGCCGGAACCGGTTTGGCTCAGTGGATAAAGCGTCGGCCTGGGGACTGAAAGGTCCCAGGTTCGATTCTGGTCAAGGGCATGTATGTACCTTGGTTGTGGGCACATCCCCAGTAGGGGGCGTGCAGGAGGCTGCTGATTGATGTCTCTCTCTCATTGATGTTTCTGGCTTTCTATCCCTTTCCCTTCCTCTCTGTGAAAAACAATAAAATATATTTTAAAAAATAAATATGTGTGGTTTTCTAATCAACTTTTTAGAGAGAGAAATAGAAACATCAGTTGGCTGTTTCTCACTCGCCTACCACCAGGGATTGACCCGGCAACCAGGCATGTGCCCCAGCGAGGAGTCACACTGGTGACCTCTTGGTGCATGGGTCCACGATCAGGCACTGAGCCACACCGGCCGGACGTGAAGGTAAGATTCACACTGTGGCTTTGTAAAGCACCCCTCCCAGTTCTAGCCGGTTCTTCCTCTTGATTCCACCCCTCTTCCAAGTTGCTGCCTGCCTGCAGGATAGTGTCCCTGGTCAGGGATATTATAAGCCCATGCCCGGCAGAGTTAGGACAGTCTTTTCAAACAGGGGCCTTGGGGCCACTGGACACCCACAGGTCAGAAAACACCCTGACCAAAACCTCACCCCTCATGTAAAAAGTAACTCAGAATGGACCTCAGACTGAAAAAGGAAGACTCAGTTAGAGCATCGTCCCCTTGACCAAGGCTGTGGGTTTGATCCCTGGTCAGGGCATATGCAAGAAGCAACCAATGAAGGCATAAATAAGTGGAACTACAAACCGATGTTTCTCTCTCTCTCTCTTTCTCTCTCTCTCTCTCTTTCTCTCTCTCTCTCTCCCCCCCCCCCCACTTCCCTCCTTCCTTTAAAACAGTGGTTCTCAACCTTCCTAATGCCGCGACCCTTTAATACAGTTCCTCATGTTGTAAATATCTGTGTTTTCCGATGGTCACGACCCACAGGTTGAGAACTGGTGCTATGGAGCCTAAGACCATTGGAAAACACAGATATTTACATTATGATTCATTAACAGTAGCAAAATGACAGTTATGAAGTAACAACGAAAATAATTCTATGGTTGGGGATCACCACAACATGAGGAACTGTATTAAAGGGTCGTGGCATTAGGAAGGTTGAGAACTACTGCTCTAAAATAAAAAAATAAAACTTAAAGTAAAACTATAAAACTTTTGGAAGAAAATGATAGGATGTCTTTGGAATCTAAGGCTAGGTCTTAGGAGGCCAAAGCAGAATCCATAAAAGGGAAAATAATTGATAAATTGGACTTCACCAAAATTAGAAAGTTTTGCTCTGTGAAAAGTCCATTAAGAGAATGAAAAGACAAGCTACAGATTGGGAGAAAGTATCTGTAAACCCCAGGTCTTACAAAGGACTCCTATCGAAACTATATATAGAGACCTCTCACAACTCAACAGTAAATAAATAAATAAATAAATAAATAAATAGATCCAATTAGAGCCGAAACCGGTTTGGCTCCGTGGATGGAGCATCGGCCTGCGGACCGAAGGGTCCCGAGTTCGATTCCAGTCAGGGGCATGTATCCTGTTTGTGGGCACATTCCCAGTGGGGAGGATGCACGAGGTGGCTGATCGATGTCTCTCTCTCTTCGATGTTTCTCTCTATCCCTCTCCCTTCCTCTCTGTAAAAAATCAATAAAATATATTTTAAAAAATCCAATTAGAAAATGGGCCAAAGACATGATGAGATTTGACTGATGAGGAATTAGAGGAATCACCGGTGGCGAATAAACACGTGAAGAGACATTTAACATCACGGGGAAACGCAGACGCAGGCCCCAGGAGACTCGCTGCATCCCTATTAGAACAGCTCCCAGCAAGGACAGGGACGCACCGATGCTGGCGAGTTTGTGCAGAATCTGACCCCACGCTGGTGGCGTGTCGAGTGGGACCGCCACTCAGGAAAACGGTTTGGCAGTTTCTCTTAAGAAACTAGATATACGCTTACCTTGTGACACAGCAATTGCACACCTGGGCGTTGATCCAAGAGCCACAGAAACATGTCTGCACAAAGCCTTTGCACAAATGTCCATAGCAGCGAGTGCAAATTGGGTGCATCGTCGAAGAAGCAATGGCACATCCTCATCAAGGAATGCAATTCAGGGGAAAGGAACAAAGTGCTGGCAGACACGCAAGGATGCCAAGCACCGGGCCGCGGTCAGCACCCAGCGGATGTTGGCTATTGTTCTTTTTTTATTTCGCTTTGGTGGAAGTGGGGGCGGGGGACTGAGGCCCAGCACCTCCGAGGAAACCTCTCACGAGATGAGCCCTGATGAGAGTCCACTCCTCTTTGTCCCTCTGGTGCAGTGGGGGGCCCAGAAGCGGGAGGGACCCGCCCAGGGTCATCCGGAGACTCAGACCAGGAGCTTCATCCTGGCTCCTCACCCTGGTCCTTTCCCCTTACTCACCTGTCACCCCACCCCCCATCCCTGTGGTCGGAGACATTCACTGGTGCGCTCTGTCCTGAGCCCTCCCAACGAGATTCCAGCAAGACAAGGGCAAGAGTCTTCACGAATGCAACTTCTTCTTTCTCAACGGCTCCTCTGTGCCCCCTGAGGCTCTGGGTTCAAGTTCATGTCTCCTCATAATACTCCTACTGACGCAGCCAGGACAAGTGGGATAGGGAGACGGGGACACGTAGCTGGACACACTGGCAGAGCCATTCGCAGCGGATGCAGAAGGTCACAGCCTTCGAAACAGCATCTGGGCCTCAGGTGTACGTCAACTCGAGACCCATAAAAGCAGCAAAACCAGGTGGCTGACACCAGGACCAGCTGCAATGAATAGCGACCCCCTGCCCTGGCACTGACTAATCAGGGGAGACCACTAACGACCCTCTGCCCTGGCACTGACCAATCAGGGGAGACCACAACCCTGGAGGAGCACACCCAGAAAACTGATCAATATTTTGCTGAGACCCCCCTACCGCCCCCAGGCCTCCCTAAGATTCCCGCCTGGAAGAAAGAGATAAAAACCTCAAGACAGAGGACCCAGCTCATGCCTCCTCTGAGGAGCAGCCCCCACCATTCCCCTTCCCCTTCTTCTTCCCTCTCTCCCCTCCCCCAGGCGTGCACCTCAGAACCCTAAAGGACCCCAAGAGGCTTGCAACCAGGGGAGCGGTGGGCAGCGGCAGCTCGTCCCCGGCTAACCCCTGAACCTGTTCCCCAGGCCCCCCGTTTCTCTGACCTCCCAGAGAGCTAGGGCAGCCCAGCCTCGGCTCCCCTGTTGCTCGCTCCATGCTAAGCCCTTGCTATTTCACTGTCCCAGCTTTCATAAAAGTTCTCCCTTTGTCACCTGGGTTCACATTGTGACATTTTTCCTGCCCGAAGTCAAGAACCCACACACTGCTGGCTGGCGCTCGGCAAACCTGCCAGGGCCAGGTCCCCCTTCCGGCAACGCTGTAAGGTGAGCCCCATCATGCCCTGATTTTACACACGAGATAACTGAGGCCCGAAGTGTGGTAACTGGGCCAAGGTCCTGGTGCCAGTCTGGTCAGAGCTGTGGTCCTGGCCGGGCCCATG
Organism: Lasiurus cinereus; assembly: GCA_011751065.1. Taxonomy (NCBI): domain Eukaryota; kingdom Metazoa; phylum Chordata; class Mammalia; order Chiroptera; family Vespertilionidae; genus Lasiurus; species Lasiurus cinereus. The sequence goes on along the minus strand of JAAGEH010000190.1, from coordinate 334,394 downwards.
GACCCAGGGGCTGTCCTCCTAAGGTCGAGGATGATGGCCGCCCGATGGCACGTACTACACACCAGGCGCCATTCTAAGCCTAGCTCACTTAGGCCACGGAGTGAGGCTCCATGGTAGATTATTCTGTTGCCATTGCGACTTCCAGAGGTGGGTAGCGAGGCTCAGAGAAGCTGTGTAACTTACCCAAAACCACACAGCAAGGGGCAGAGCTGGGACTTGAACCCAGGCGGGCCAGTTCCGGAGTGTGTGCTCTCTGTCTCCCCCACACACACTGTCTCTCACTCCAGTCGACTCCTCTCCGCCTCCTCGGCAGGGCCCCGCGTGGGTTCTTGGGGCCACCCGTGCTCCCCGCTGCCCTGTGCGTCACCGGGAACCCTCTCCCGGTCAGACTGGTTTGGAAACGGAGCGTTGGTAATGATGGTGTGGGAGAAGGCTGTGTCCAGGCAAATTCCTTCCTTCCCCCCAAGGCAAGGAAGGGGAACCAGCCCAAGACTCGGGCAATTCAATAAAATGCGGTAATAAACGCACTCCTTTGAAAGCTGCGTGCAGGGTCATGATGATGGAAACCACCCAGAAGATGCAAGCACCGCGCGGCTCCGTTGTCAGGGTGGCTCCTGGCAGCGCGGTGGTCCTCCTCAGGTCCTTCTCTGAGTCTTACTGCTCTCCCTCCTCAAAGGAGGGGGCTGGATTCCGGGTGGAACCTGGTCCTTTCCAGAGCAACCTGATGCTCCCGGAAAGGACTAGATTTCACACCTACCCGGAGGACAGGCCCGGCGGCGGTCAGGTTCCCAGCCTCCTTGGCGGCCAGCCTCCCGCTGCTGACGGCCCATCAGCACGCTGGTGTCTGATGACAGGTGGCAAACCTGGTCACACGTCCAAAGCCAAGAAGGTTTCTTGGATCGGGTCCAGGCCTGCAATGTGCACTTTTTCCACAGGCTGCCTTTCTTATCCACTTCTCTGACTCCTCAGTAGATCTTTCTAATAGACCTTGCTAGCAGTTTTCAACCTGTGGGTCGCGACCCACAAGTTGAGAACCGCTGCTGTAGAGCCTAAGACCATCGGAAAACACAGATATTTACATTACGATTCATAACAGGAGCAAAATTACAGTTATGAAGTAGCAGCGAAAATAATTTTATGATTGGGGGTCACCACCACATGAGGAACTGTATTAAAAGGTCACAGCATTAAAAAAGGTTGAGAACCACCTGGTCTCTCCACCAAGGTTGTTTGAGAATCACCTTCCTCGTTTTTTGCAAGATCTGCGAACACCTGATTTGAGGATCTTACTTTAAATAAACAACTATTTTAGCCCTGACTAGTTTGGCTCAGTGGATAGAGCGTCGGCCTGCGGACCGAAGGGTCCCAGGTTCGATTCCAGTCAAGGGCATGTACCTTGGTTGTGGGCACATCCCCAGTAGGAAGTGTGCAGAAAGCAGCTGAATCAATGTTTCTCTCTCATTGATGCTTCTAATTCTCTGTCCCTCTCCTTTTCTCTCTGTAAAAAAATCAATCAAATATATTTTTTAAAAATTAAATAAATAAACAACTATTTTTAACTGAAATGAATCGTTTTTAAAAAAGAAGTTCTTTATCATTCTTTTATCATTGTTATTTTGTTGTTGTTAATCCTCACCCGAGTATATTTTTCCATTGAACATTTTTAGAAGGAGGGAAAGAGAGGCAGAGAGACAGACACAGAGAGAAACATCAATGTGAGAGAGACACACCAACTGGTACCCCCTCCCCCACCACCCACACATGTCCTAACCAGAGCTGGGGATCCAGCCTGCAACCGAGGTACGTGCCCTTGTCTAGAATCAAACCCAGGACCTCCAGTCTGTGGTCCGACACTCTATCCACTGAGCCAAACTGGCTAGGGCTATGATTCATTATTAAAAGCATGGATTTGATTGCTACTTATACAAACATACATGCATTTCTAGCATGCACTGAAATAACTACAGTGGTACCTCGAGATACGAGTGCCCTAACATACAAGGTTTTTGAGATACGAGCCATCGAGCGAGCGATTTTTGCTTTGAAATACGAGCAACATTTGAGATAGGAGTCATCGCGCGGATCGGCCGGCTGCACAAGACCCACCAGTTTACCTCGACTCGAGCGTCTCATAGTTTCCCACGCCTCAAGGTTACGGAATGAATTGATCTCGTATCTCGAGGTACCACTGTATGTCACCATTGCAAACTCTTTAAATGTCCATCTGTGCAGCAGCCAAAACGCCTTCCAGGTGCACGTCCATGGGGCAGGCCCGTGAAGCATGACCTCCAAGCATAACATTGTGTGTGGCTGGAGTGTGACTATAGGACACATCCAGAGGCCATGGCCATGGCGCCTGTCCACGGAGCACCCCCACCGTGCATGTCAGGGAGCACATTCACGCACATGTGTCTAATGCCACAGTGCACAGCCACGGTGCCTGTGGAGGGTGTGCATGCCCTGAGCATGCCCAAGGGCAAGTGCATAACATCCATTCACAAAGCATGGCCACAGGCATGTCCAGGGTGCATGTCCGAGGGACCCATCCCATCATTTTGCAGTGAGGGGACCTAGGGTCACAGCCTAAGCCTGACAGCATGGAAGCCTACTTGGAGAAGAGGCCCAGGTCTTAGCATTGGGGGGCCCTGTGGGGACTCACATTGGCTTGGCTTGTTCCTTGTCCAAAGGGTGGTCAGAGTTTTGTCAGACGCGATATGTCGTCTGAAATGCAAGGGTTTCCTCTGATAACATGAAGCAGCCCACCCTCCTTCTTGTCTTGTCTTGTCATTAGCCTTCCGGACAAATGACCCACTTCTACAACTCAGCCCCAACCTTGTCCTCTGGTCCATTCAAGCTCTGTTTCTTAACCCTGTGCAGAACCATCACCCGGTCTCTGGACTCTCTTCCATGATCAGTGCTGGGTGGACATCTGTAAGGCCCACAACTCGTTTGTCCTCCTCTCTCCTTCTCCAGCCTCAAAACCCTATAGCCGCCCTGCCGACGGCCAGAGAAAAATGGGGTCGCTGCAGTGTGTGGCTTTTCTGTGCCAGCTCGGAGGAGGGATGATGGTCTTTAAAAAATGACCGGAGAGCCATCGATTAGAGGCCAATTCTACAAACCGTGCTTCTGTCCCAGGCCAGGGACACAACACGAATGCAAACGCCCGTGCAGAATTGGAGGGACTGGTGGTTACACACGAACACGCAGACGGTGATGAAATCGATTTCGATGCTGATTTTCTGGGTCTGAAAAATTAAATTGCACTCCCAAGGCGGGCCTGTTTTCGTGTCAAGTTTCTCCTGGACTCTCTAGTATTCAAGTAGGAATAAAGGGACCAGCAGGGCTGGGAGGAGTGGGGAGGGAGGGGAGGGGCTGAGGCGGGGCTGTGACGGGGCTGCTGGTTTGTTAGGGTGCAGGTGGCCGGGGCTGCAAACAAATACAAGCCCCTCAAGATCCCAGGAAGGGAAGCAGTGCATTGGTTCCAGGCACTGGGCAGAGTAGAGGCTCAGAAAATATTGAACTTTCTTAAATCCTTTTTCAAATTTATTTCCCAAGATTCCTTTGCCACCACCCTTCTACAATGTCCTTTGTCCTTCTTAGTTTGTCTCTTTTTACACGCTCAGAAATAACCAACTTAGTAGGATAAACTACTTCCTTTTTACTTCTCTCAAAAACACACTCATCCTTTTTTCTTCTGTAATAATATTCCTTCTAAATTTCAAAAGAGAAACCATAAAGCATGTTGTTGTTATTATTATTATTATTATTGCCCTATCCGGTTTGGCTCAGTGGACAGAGTGTCGACCTACGGACTAAAAGGTCCTGGGTTCAATTCTGGTAAAGGGTACACACCTGGGTTGTGAGCTCGATCCCCAGTTGGGGGGGGGGTGTGCAGGAGACAGCCAATCAACGATTCTCTCTCATCATTGATGTTTCTCTCTCCCTCTCCCTCCCACTCTCTGAAATCAATAAAATACATATATGTTTTTAAAAAGAGTATTGTTATTATTAATACAAAAGTTATCTTATATACCGTTAGCTTAGCAGTTATTAACAGTTGGGCTATATAAGAACAAGCCCAAAGAAAGAGGACAGCCATTGCAATGACTAATATTATGAGCAGGCAGGTAAAGACAATCAAACCGGACCTTTCCTAAATCTTACTCTTCGTTAGCCAGCACGCGGGTCTGGGTGCCTGGCCTGGCATCCTCTACCTCCTGACCCCGGAACCAGAGGATGAAGAACTTCCCCTGGGCGCAGACAATGACACCTTGAGAAAAGGGGCCATGGCTTCGAATAGCACATCTCACGCTTGGTGATCTTGATAAAAAAGCAGCTTCGGAGTTAGTCCATCTGGGCCAGCCCTGAGAGTCCCACAAACATCCAAATGCTGTTGCTTCTGCTGGTCCATGGTCCACAACCAAAGCTTCCTGAACTGGCCGAGACTGGTTTGGCTCAGTGGATAGAGCATCAGCCTGCGACTGAAAGGTCCCAGGTTCGATTCCGGTCGGGGGCATGTACCTTGCTTGCGGGCACATCTCCAGTGTGGGGCGTGCAGGAGGCGGCTGATCGATGTCTCTCTCTCATCGATGTTTCTGACTTTGTACCTCTCTCCCTTCCTCTCTGTAAAAAATCAATAAAAATATTAAAAATAAAAAAGTTTCCTGAACTGGCCTGTGTTATTCTTCCGGCTTTCCTACAGGGAGCTGTGTGGCTTTGAGTGGTCTCGGGGCTTCTCTGCGCTTCAGTCCTTCATGGAAGGAATAGTCAATCCAGAAGTAACCCCAAGAGAAATTCAGCCCAAACTCTTACTTTGCCATTGAACAGACGGGGAAACTAGAGAACAGAGACAGAAAGTATTGGGTTGAGGGCAAATGACTGGTTTTCCAGTGATGCTTGCAAGAGTAGTGCTGTCCAGCTGAAACTGGTTTGCTCAGTGGATAGAGCATCAGCCTGCAGACTGAAAGGTTCTGGGTTTGGTTCCGGGTTCGATTCCGGTCAAGGGCATGTACCTTGGTTGCAGGCATATCCCCAGTGGGAGGTGTGCAGGAGGCAGCTGATGGATGTTTCTAACTCTCTATCTCTCTCTCCCTTCCTCTCTGTAAATAAATCAATAAAATATATTAAAACAAAAAAGAGTAGTCCTGTCCGGCTCAGGTGGTATGGCTCAGTGGTTGAGCATCTGTCCATGAACCAGGAGGTCAGGGTTCAATTTCCGGTCAGGGTACATGCCAGGGGTGAGGGCTTGATCCCTGGTAGGGGGCAGCTGATCGATAATTCTTTCTCACCATTGATGTTTCTATCTCTCGCTCCCTCTCCCGTTCTCTCTCTGAAATCAATAAAAATATTTTTTTCTTAAAAAACAAGTAGTGCTGTCTGATAGAAATAACCACAACATTTGAAATATGTAATTTCAAATGTTGTGGTAGCCACACTGAACAGAGTAAAAAGAAACAGCTGATATCCATTTTAATATTACATGAAACTCGTAAGTCAAGCATTATTTTGACATGCGATCAAGACAGTAAGTTGTTTGTGAGATCTTTCCCGTCCTTTCTTACTGCGCTACGATTTTGAAGTTCGGTGTCAGTACACTCGAGTAGCACTGGCCACATTTCCCAGGTGTTCAGAGCCACGCTGGACGGTAAAGATGCAAGTTGTCTCATTCTACCCACTTGTACCAACACGGACCATGAGGACCAATTTCCCCTGGGTCAGTACCATCATCCCCAGGAGAAGTGATCATTTTTATTTTTTTTTTACAGAAACCGGACCAGAAAATTAATCTCCCAACAGGAGGCGGAGCTTCCTTTGGCCAAGTGGCATAGCATTCCATTTCTGGGAGGGGCCTTCAAGTAGCCTAATCTAACTACAGTGGTACCTCGAGATACGAGCTGTGGAGCGAGCTATTTTTGCTTTGAAATACGAGCAACGTTTGAGATAGGAATAATCGCTCGGATTGGCTGGCTGCACAGGACCCACCAGTTTACCTGGACTCGAGCGTCTCCTAGTTTCCCACGCCTCAAGGTTACGGAACAAATTAAACTCGTATCTCGAGGTACCACTGTAGATGCATGACTTTGAACTCCAGAAAAAGCCCAGTAGCCTGCTGCGGGCTCCGGTGATGGCTGGCCTGATGGGGTTGGAACCCACATTTCCACGGTCCTGCATGTGACCTGCTTAGGATACCCAGCCAGCCACCTGGGAGCTGCCCGAGAAGTCGCCCCCACCTTCTTCTCCTCCTCCTCCTCCTCGTCCAGTTTTGCATCAAACTGGCCTGTCCCCCGAGAAGTTGGGAGGAGGAAGTGTGACTTCCAGCTGGCCTGGGAGGTGCGCCTCCCCAGGTAACGTGTGTTACATAAGCGGCAGCGGTGCAGACACGCCTCGCTGATGAGTGTCTGCGGCGGCGTTGGCACCGGTCTCAGCCGGGCAGGCCGCTCAGCTGTCCCCGAGGAGAACAGCGCTGGGGAGCCGGGGCCTGGAGGAGGCCTCGGACGAGTAGGGCCAGTTCTGGGGTGTTAGCCCCCAAGTGCTCTTCCCCGGCCTCGCGACCTCAGGAAAAACCAGTTTTCGGAGCACCACACCTAGGATCATATGATGCAACCCGATATTGGCGTCTCGTTGCATCAGCGTTTCTGACGCACGTGTCTTTTGCTCTGGCAAAGAGGTTGCTAATGGGAAAGGAGAGACAGAGAGAGAGAGAGAGAGAAAAAAAAAAGGGAATGAAAGACTCCCTGGCTAAAAGCTTCAAGGCACTGTCAGTACCGTTCCTAATTGGCCACACAGGGTGTTTGGAGAATAAACACTCAACCCACCGCCGCGGCCTGACAAGCAGCAGCGTGCCGTTTCCTGAAGGGGCCTTGATGGCACATTTAGGCGAAATTCCTCTCTGGTTGGTTGTATTTGTGTTTTCTAACGAAGCATCGCATCGAGGCTTCATCTCCCGGATCTCTCTTACTGCTTGCTCTTCAGAAGGGGCTCTCAGAGGGTGGCGCTTCGATGCCCTGTCCCGACCTTTCTGGACATCTCATCCCCAGAGTTCTTTCACAAAAGCGCCCTGGGCTCCCTGGACACACACTCTGGACCCTCCTCGAGTCCAGTGCCTTAGCTTTGGACCTCGAGGTTCGTCTGTCTTTCTGTAGGCATTATTTTGCCTCTCAGTCTTGCTCCTTGCGAGGATGACTAAGCAATGAATGAACTGCTAACACCCTCGACCTCGATCCATCCTCAGGAAGTTGGCTGAAGAAGGAACTTCCTTGTACAGAATAGCCAAGGGAAAAGAGGAAGCAGGTAACTGTCTTTGGTAGGAGACCCGGTGATGCTGAGATCATAACACAGACCCCGCACCGGAGGCACCAGATCTTCTGGTAAAAAGTCAATCCTTTTTCTTTTTAAATATATTTTATTGATTTTCTACAGAGAGGAAAGGAGAGAGAGAGAGAAAGTCAGAAGCATCGATGAGAGAGAGACATCGATCAGCCACCTCCTGCACGCCCCACTGTGGAGATGTACCCACAAGCAAGGTACATGCCCCCAACCGGAATCGAACCTAGGACCTTTCAGTCCACAAGTCGACGCTCTATCCACTGAGCCAAACCGGTCTCAGCAAAAGTTAATCCTTAATGGGGCTTGCTAGATTCTCCATGAGTTAGCCCTCGCCTGCTGCTTCGGTTCTAGCCTAGTGGCTCTCCTCCCTCAGCCCTAAAGGACACTTTCCCTGCCAAAGGGCCTGTCTCTCAAGAATCCTAGACTCCGTGACTGTGTGTACCGCCCCCTCCAGCTGCCCTGGAGTCATCTTCCCATCCCCGTTCATCTGGTGGGTTGTGTGTGTGTGTTGTTGTTGTTTGTTTGTTGTTGTTTTTTAAGGGAGAGAAGGAAAGGGAGAGAGAGAGACATTGCAATCAGTTGCCCCCCATAAAGGGCCCTTAGTGGGGATCAAACCCGCAATCTTTTAGTGTCCCGGACGACGCTTCCATCCACTGAGCCACGCGCCCAGGGCTGGTGAGTTCTCTCCATCCTGAAAGTCAGCTGCCTTCCCACGGGATGCCGTCCCTGACCCGGCATAGGATGAATTCCCTGGCCGCGATGGTCCAGGGAAGGTGTCACTTTGCAGCACTTGTGTGGGGGAGGGAAAGGCTGACTTAACCCTCCCAGAGCCTCCGGCGGGGCCCGAAAATTACACGGGCAGATACAGGGAAACAGAAGGGGCTACACGTCGATTTTAATGTGAGCGCTATGTGAAACATAAGGAAATGAGACGCCCAAGAACAGCTTTTGTGCTTTTCTGCTGAAGAGTGGAGAGCCGTGGGAATAGGGTAGGTTGAGGAGGAGGAGGCAAGGGTCTAGATGAGGGAAACTTAGCAAGGCCTGTTTACTCGGATTCTTCCTTCCTCACAGATAAGGATGCTCCTTTCCTCCCGGTACCCGTAGGGCACCTCTCCCCTGAGGGCATCATGGCTTATTTCAGAGTTGATCTGAGGGTGGGGGTGAGGGTCAGAGTGACCTTCCTGCGCCCGCCATTTTCTCAAAACGCCTTCAGCTTAAAATATTCTATTTGCCAGCCCATGTGGCTCAGTGGTTGAGCGTGGACCTATGAACCGGAAGGTCACGATTGGATCCCCTGTCAGGGCACACACCTGGGGTTGAGGGCTTGATCTCCTCAGTAGGAGGTGTGCAGGAGACAGCCAATCCATGATTCTCTCTCATCGCTGATGTTTTCTCTCTCTCCTTTCCTCTCTGAAATCAATAAAAATATTTTTTTAAAAATATATGCAAGCCCTAACTGGTTTTGGCTGAGTGGATAGAGCGTTAGCCTGGGGACTGAAGGGTCCCAGGTTGGATTCCGGTCAAGGGCACGTACCTTGGTTGCAGGCACATAACCAGTAGGGAGTGTGCAGGAGGCAGCTGATTGATGTTTCTCTCTCATTGATGTTTCTAACGCTCCATCCCTCTCCCTTCCTCTCTGTAAAAATCAGTAAAATATATTCAATATGCCAAGGTGCCACATTTTGGGGTTGCCTGTCCTGAACTCAACCCTTACCACACCGAGTTATTGACATAAATGTTGCTGGGAGACCTTGCATTCCTGCAGGGCAGACACCTTGTATCCCCAGCACCCAGTACCGTGTGTGTCTTGTATGAACTGGATGCTCACTATTTGTCAAAAGATGAAAAACTCCCACCAAAACCAGCTTTTCAGCACATCCTTGGCCTCCCAAGTTAACCACTGATTCATCAGCCAACCTTTATGTAACCCTACCGTGCAACGGCACCCTACCGCATCCCGGGGACACATCCACAGGCAAAGAAGGGAGAGAGAGGCAGCGTCTTTCTGCGCGGGGGGAGATGCTTCAAATTGCATTCGTGCCTCGTTCCAATCGCTCAATTAGGGCACGTCCCTCGCTGGCGGAGGCGCGAGCGAAGTGTTTTCCGGCGAGTGTCCTCAGGTGACCTGTCTAGACATGCCGGGGAGACGCAGCCCAACGCTCTGCGAACCCCCCGGGGGCAGGAAGCCCGGGCGCCCAGGACGCTGTGCGCCGCCGCCGCCGCAGCAGCAGGCCCGGGGCTGGCTGCGGGGCCTGGGAGCCGCGCGGGCCCGCGGAGCGAAGTCTGGGGGTGCGGCGCCCCGCTCCGGTTCGGGTGGGCCGAGCCGTCCCGCGAGTGCGGGGAGCGGGCCGGGGCCGGGGCCGCCGCGGGGTCCG
>JAAGEH010000190.1:284007-319693 GCA_011751065.1 Lasiurus cinereus | reverse complement strand
GCCCCCGGCGGAGAGAGAGGTATTGGGGCTTTGTTCGTGGCTCGGGGTCCGGAGGAGGCGCGGGTGCTAGGTGGGAGCTCCGGGCAGCGCTCCGCCCCTCCGCTCTGCAAGAAGCATCTCCGGGCCCCGAGTGGGCATGCATCTGCTCCCTCTTAGGGTGGGCCTGCACCTCGTGCCATCGCGACCAGCTGCACTTGGGTGCCTGCAGGGCCAGAGCTCTCAGCCTGGGTCCTGCCCTCCTGGAACCCTACAAGTTTCGTGGGAGAGGGTCAGAGCCCCCCAGATTCCCGGGCCATCCTGAGCGAGGAAGGAACTTCCCCGTAGGCCCTTGAATTTGACCTCTGGAGAGGGCCCGTGCTCTCCCCCCAGGGTGTGTAAAGGGTTAAGGGCACCGGGGCGCTTTCCTCTCCAGGAGCGCTGCTGCCGATGCGGAAATGGTTAAAAATAATCCGCTTTCCAGAGGCGAAAACTGGGGCACCGAGTGTCAGGGCCCAGCCCAGAATCACAGGCGGCTGGGTTTCCACGCGGGCCCAGGTGTTTTCTGACGTCATCCTCACGCCCCTGCACCTTGTTCCTGTGAAAATGCTTGGTAACTGCCCTCGCCGCCTGGGGAGGGGGGACCCCTAAAATGGCTTAGGATGGGACCGGGCCACAGTCTTGGAAAGTGAACACAGCTGTTTTCCTCTGACCAGTCCGATCCTCTGGGTCATTTGCCCTGGGTCTCTGGATGGTAGGAGAGCTGGAGAGAGCAGGCGGGCTCTTGCCTCTGCTCTCGTCTCTCTCGGGGAGTTGACAGTCACCCTATTAGAGCAGTGAGTTTTGTCGGGAGGAGGTATGATTCTTACCAGCGCTGGGACTCATCCAGGAGCTAGCCAGGGAGAGAGAGTGGGGGGGCTGCAGGCTCCCCCCAGCTGCCTGTCTGGTGTCAGTGGCATTGAAGAGTCTGGCTGGGAGACAGGGCTGTCCCTGGCTGTTGAAGGTGGTTTTACACTTACATCGTTTGGGATCCCGAGAGAGACATGTATGTCCATGTGTGTGCATCCCTTCTCCTGTCCTCTTAGAGAGCACAGGGTCTCTTAAGCAGTTTCCTTTGCACTGGTCAGCACACCATCCTAGGCTCAGGAGACTGAGGGTCAACAAATGCTTTTTTATGCCTTTTGCAAAGTGCATACCCCGAGCCTATAAAGTTTTCATTAGCATCCAGGAGGCCCGTGCTGCCCCATTGCCTCCCCACAGGTCAGGGTCGGCACTGCCCAATCCTGCGTGGCCCTCTGGCCCAGGGTCCCCAGTACCCCAGGTTCCTGGACTGCAAGGGGAAAAACGCAGGTGTCTGCCTGTTAAGCAGTCCCAGGCCGACAAGTCCCCAGCTCGTCCCCGAAAGAGGCCTTTACTGAGAATTCTGCCAGCCCCCGCCACCTTCCGGGGCCGCTTGAAGGAGGTCTGTGTGAGAGCAGCCGCCAGAGCTGCAGGCTTTGGGCTTGTGAAAGAGGAACACCAGAGACTTGGTGTGGTTGAGGGGAGCTGCCTTAAGGGAAGGGTGTGCTTGTTTATAAAATGTCCTTATTTCAGCCTCAGGAAATGGTCTCCCCAAGGTCCTTGGGTTTATGTGGCTGTGTCAGACAGATATGAGCATGTTGTGATGGTCTGGGATTGATGCAACCTGAATTCCTGATGGACTTCATAATCCTGTAGCCCAGTGGTCGGCAAACAGTGGCTCGAGAGCCACAGGCGGCTCTTTGGCCCCTGGAGTGTGGCTCTCCCACAAAATACCATGGCCTGGGCGAGTCTGTTTTGAAGAAGTGGCGTTAGAAGAAGTTTTAAGTTTAAAAAATTTGGCTCTCCAAAGAAATTTCAATCGTGGTGCTGTTGATGTTTGGCTCTGTTGACTAGTGAGTTTGCCGACCACTGCTATAGACAAAGCAAGCAGCCTGGGCTCATCCTAGAAATCATAGTCTGTACAGTGTAGGGTTGCTGAGGTTTTGTGGACCCTGAGAAATCTCCCCTCCCAAAGGGCCAGATAAAGACAACTGGAAGCCGAGCTGCAAGTCGGAGTGGAAAGCCCATTAGGGAATTGGTTGCTGCCGGCCTTTCTCTGCACGGTCTCCCCTCCGCCGAGAGAGCAGCAGCCTCCGAAATGGATATATGTTAAAGGTTGACTCTGGCTCTCATAAGCATGCTTCCTTGCTCTTGGGCAATAAGTCAGAACTTGCTTGGGACCAGAAACCCCATTTTGTTGATTGAAGAAGCTCAGTGCCTTTTCCCGCCGGGGTCGTTCATCTTCACCCAGCTCACGTGACCCGGCTGTCGGGAGGCAGCAAGGTGAAGTGCGACTCATTCATCCCGTTGAGAGTCTTCTCTCACCTTTAGGCACAGGCAAAGTCGCAGACACGGAGTTTGTCCACAAAAAGCAGCTCTTGCCCATGAGTGAACGTGGCTTCTACCTGGGAGGGTCTCCCAGCCCTGACAGCACCCCTGGAGGGTCTCTGGATGGGGGGCCCCCAGCCATTCGGGGTCTCTCCCAGCTGCACCATGCAGCTCTCTGACAAAGTGGGACATGGGCTGTGGTGGAAGGGGTGATAGGAATTCTCCTTATTTTAGTTCTTTATGTCAAAGAAGATAGAGGGGAGAATTAAATTATAGAGAAATAAAGGATAATAGTCTACAGCAAACAGTTGTTAGGTAAGAGACAACTCCCTCCATCTGATGGGTGAGGAATTAAGACCCGGGACAAAAACCCAATGAGAAACCAGCCCACACCGCAGGCACCGCCGTGGACTCCTTTCACCAAGGGGTTTTAAAGGCTGGGTTTCTGTGGAAACGCTTAGCTGGCTTGATGGGACCAGTGTCCACAGCCTCTTGCCCACTGATGCAGATGCTGGCATCCCCAGGCCGCAGAGGGGACCCTGCTCCTGCCCGGGGCGCTGGCAGCATGTTCAGGCGCTGATGGAGCTGCTGGTCCTGCACATGGCACCCAGGACCTCTGGCCGCGAGGGGGAGGGAGAAAAGAGGGGGGCAGAGGGGACCTGCCAGCCTGAGCTGCCCTCCTTCCACAGCCCCTTTCCCACCATGGAGCCTTAGGTCCTCCCGGTCTCTGCCGCCCTCCACGCCGACCTGAGGAATACTAGAGAGCAAGTCAGTGGCCTGGCACAGGCCCAGGGCTGCTCCTTCCACAGGGAACCTGACAGAACCCACTGTGGCTGCCATTCATCTGCGTCGACCTGTAGAAGGTTCCAGCCGGGCCCGCCGGTTAAACAAAGAAGGCGAGAGATAACCAGGGGAAACTAGGCTCCCATTCAAGTAACTTGAGTCTGGGTTCTGCAGGGATGACTGCCCTCCGGTTAAGGCCGGTCTCTCAATTATTTAAATGCAGCCAAGCTGCTCTCCGTCCCCGGCGGGCTGTCCCCCTTCGCGTGCTCGCTGCCAGAGTGTCCCGAAGGTGGACCCGCTTCCAGCGGGAAACAAGGCCAGGCGGGCCAGAGTGATGGACCTGCGCTGTGGGGTTACACAGGGGTCCTAAGAGACGGCCACTGAAGGTGGAGACGTGTTCGTCTTTACAAATGACGCACCGTGTTGCCAAAACGTCCCACCGGGGCGGTCTCCGCATAGAGGTTACAATGACCGGGTCCGAGTGGGTTGGCCCTTTCTTCTTTTTATTGATTTTTCACAGAAGAAGGGAGAGAGATAGAGAGCCAGAAACATCGATGAGAGAGATAGACATCGATCAGCTACCTCCTGCACGCCCCCAACTGGGGATGTGCCCGCAACCAAGATACATGCCCCTGACCTGAATCAAACCTGGGACCCCTCAGTCCCCAGGCCAATGCTCTGTCCACTGAGCCAAACGGTTTCGGCTCTTTCTTTAAGCTCCCAAGAAGTCTATATTGCCTTCTGTCCCCAGAGATGGGATGCATGGTTACTGCGTCCTTAGCCTAGTGGGACTGAGTGGTGGATAGTTTACCAGTGAATCTTTGACCACAGTCTGTTTTAAAAAGTGTATTTGGGCACTCAGAAGTACAGCAGAGTGCAGGAGATATAACGAGTGCCACCCAGAATGGGCAGTGGCTTCAAAGGTGGCACATCCTACTCCTAATGACTGTTTGAGGATGAGGACTGGCTCACAGCTTTCCCATCTGCGGCCCGGCCCTGGGTGGTCCCTGTTCCACTCCATTGATCGCTGCTAACGGGCCAGCAGGGAGGGTGACCCTGCCTGCTCGGGCCACGGGGCGGGACCCGCCAGCCCCCCCAGGCGGAGAAGCTGAGCACATCGCCTCCCCCAGGAGATGCTCCTGGCACAGCGGGCAGCGCGGAGGAAGGATGGGGATTACTGGCCACATTACGGAGCAGAGGTGACGCGGGCCCCAAGGCTGAATTCCGTGGGCGGAATGTCATCCTTGTGAGAAAATGTAGACTTTGCCCCAAAGACAGCGGGTTCGGATTCCCGGATTCCCTAGGTGACACGGGCCTCTTGCAGAGTGGAAGGGGGGTGGGGGGGGCGTGTCATTTGTTTCGCAAAGAATATTTTAAAGAGAAATCAAAGGATAGAAATGGGCCCATGCATACCTGGGGCAGCATTGGGATTAGCACACTGAATTAGTTTTGCTCCCTGCTGCTGCTGGACGGACTGAGAAAGCTGGAAGCTGCCTTGCAAGCTAATGATTTTCTCCTCTGTGTCTCTGCAGAAAATTGAAGGGTCTAAGTGCAAAGGGCAGCTTTTGATTTTTGGGGCCACCAACTGGGACTTGATTGGTCGAAAAGAAGTGCCTAAGCAGCAAGGTAGGAGACACGGTTCTAAAAATATACGAAGCTGCTATTTCTTTCTCACGTGCTTCCTCTGTACTAGGTGTTCGATGGAATTTGGTGACCGTGCGCCAGGTAGGTATTCTCTTCACTTACACGATGGCTCAGAGAGGCCAAGTAACTTCCCTGAGGCCACACAGCCATTCTCGGGATGGAGCTGGATTGGAACCCTGGTTATGTGCGTGTCTCTCACCTCACAGTTCTCCTTTTAAAAAACCAGTTCCCTTAAGGTTCAACAGAAAAATGTAAACAGCAGCCTCAAATAAACACGGACACCGTTCCCCCACCTTCCTTCTCATGTCACTTATTTTTATTAAAATGTAAAAGCTGGCCCGGTGGGATGTCCAGATGTCTTAGACAGCTGTCACCTGTCACACTTAGATATTTCAGAAGAGTCCACGTTGCTTTGCACGCAGCCAAATGTTGTGGGGTTCCGGTCCGGCGTAGGGAGACAGAGAAGGAACTTGAGCCCCCAGATGCTTTTAGGAAATGGGTGTCTTTGCTCAGAAGAGCACTGGCCCGTCGTGGAGAAGGGAGCTGGCACCGGGCCACAGTTTATGGCTTCTTGATTTCACTTGGAGACTTCCCAGAGACCTTTCCAGCATTGCCCAGTGAGCAAATATTTGCACCCTGACACTCCCTGGTGCCTCAGACCTGGAAATTGTCTCCTTTCATGAAAACACGGGGATCTCTGGGCTGGCTCGGGGTCCAGCTGAATGAGAAGTGGGTCCCAGCCATTTTCTCTGCTATGGGGAGTGCCCACACTTAGGGCCCATGTTCCCCCCCCAACCCCCATCGCCTGCTGTTGGTGTCACCAGACAATCCCCCCTGGTGTGTGATGACCTCAGTCTGCCAGCCTCGGGCCTGGGTGGCCTCAGCTGCTCTTCACGTGGCGGCCCACTCGCAGTGATGACACTCGGGCCCACGGGGAGAGTAAATGGCTGTGGGAAGTGGGCGGCAGAGCCTGGTTGTCTCCTGCGGGCATGGACGGGGCTCAGGACGCAGGGAGGCCACCCTGTGAGGTAGGAACGCTCCCACGGTCCCGATGAAGGAATCTGGCCCTCGTGGGGTGCATTGAAGAGCCTTTTTGTCTTTCCTCTTTTTCACTTTTGCTTTCTTGGTTTTTCTCCCTCTGAATGAAGTTTTATACTATTTTATAAAACATTTAAAAGTATTTTTGACTATCTCTCAGCCCTCCCTGACCCTGCCAGTAGACAGAAAGGGAAAGGAGACGGCGTGCCCAACGTGAAGGGAAGGGGGTCCCCCCTCACCCCACTGTTTCCCGCGCCTGGCCATCCTTGAAGCGGGCCTTCCCACAGGGAAGATGGGAAAGCCCTGGACACAGGGCCGAGGATCTTGTGCAATCAGTGATTCATGCTCCCCCTCCGCCCAGGACAGGCCCCGGGTGCTCGCCCGCCAGCCTGGCCAAAGGGCCAGGACTGCTGCTGGCCACTCCGGGGTAGCGTGGGCCGCTGCGGCCAGGGTTCCTCTGCCCAGCTAGTCCGCTGTGGCACCTTACCTCCAGCGTGCCCCCTGCTGCCATGTTCTTCACAAAGATGGCACGTGTCACCTTAGCATTGGTTTTGGGGCCATGCTACCATTGGTTTTGCTTTCTTAATAAATAGGCCTTGGGTTTTTTGTTCTGTTTAGTTTATATTTTTATTGATTTCAGAGAGGAAGGGAAAGGGGGAGGGGAAGAGAGAGAGAGATAAACATCAATGATGAGAATCATTGATTGGCTGCCTACTGGACATCTACTGAGAATCAAACCTTGACCTCCTGGTTCATAGGTCAACGCTCAGTCACCGAGTCACACTAGCCTGGTGACCTTGGGTTTCTCTTAACCAGTCAGCTGCCAGAGTATTTTGAATTTAATTTTAAAAGGTCCGCCGCTTGCGTACAGACGCTTACAGCGTACAAATGGTTGAAGAATGTTACTGTGACTGTGAAGGAAGGCTGCCTGGGAAGTTGCTGGTTTTCTTTCCACCTTTTAGTGGTCAAGGGTGACTTCAGGTGAAGCTCGCGGCTGTCAGTGTGTGACACGGTGGCTTGTCCTGGATCCAGACTGCCCTGCATTGCCTGACTGGCCCCTTGTCATAAAACGAGAGGACGTGGACAGCGCCCTCTGCTGGTGGGGCGCATGCAGGATGGGGCCTGACTCTGAACAATCTCCTAGAGCAGTGGTCGGCAAACTGGTTAGTCCCACAGAGCCAAATATCAACAGGACAACGATCGAAATTTCTTTGGAGAGCCAAATTTTTTAAACTTAAACTTCTTCTAACGCCACTTCTTCAAAACAGACTCTCCCAGGCCGTGGCATTTTGTGGAAGAGCCGCACTCAAGGGGCCAAAGGGCCGCATGTGGCTCATGGGCCGCAGTTTGCCGACCACTGTCGTAGACACTATTCCCCAGAGGCAGGAAATCGGTGGAGAAATGAGCCTTTCCATCAGTCCCATGTCTGGACCAGCCTGACAGTGGACTTGGCAGGGGCTGGCATCTCGCCATCGTCACCGGAGGCCTAGCGACGCAGTCACGTTTCTGGCCCCGAGAGTCCCGAATTGCAAATATTCAGCAACAATAGTGCCCCATCCGCTCACAGGGCGAGGTGGGATCTGGAGGAGGCAGCTATTTCTTCCTCCTCCCACACGCCCGCTAGCGCTGCTGGGTGCCTACCGAGTGCCTGGCACTGGTGAGGCCCGCTGGCCAGTGCAGAGGGGGAGGTGCCCAAGTTGAGGAGGGCAAGTGCGGTGACAGGATACCCCAGGCGCGGTGTGCAGGGAGCCGCAGGTTGGAGGGGGTGTGGCAGGGAGGGCTTCCCTGAGGAGGGGGTGCTTGACCCGAGGTTTGAAGAACGAGCAGGGGCAGCCAGGGGTTCTCTGGGGAAGTGAATACATGAGCAAACGCCGGGGGTCATGACCTGGCCAACACAAGGGGACCCCTGAGAAAGGAGCAAAATGATAGAGGGGAAGGTTGGTCCGTGGGCAGAGATGTCAGCTGGGGCCCCTGCAAAGGGCCCAATAGACTTGCGGGGGGGGGCAGGTAGAGCCGATCCAGAAGCATCTCCTGGCTGCAGGTAGCTGATGGGAAAGTGAGGAGGGCAAGGGAAATCCCAGGTCCACTGCCAGCTTTCCTGGGTATCAATTCCTCACACACACACCCTCCCCCCCCCCCCCACTATCAGTGGGAGTAGGAAGTGAGCACCCAGCTTTTGGCCACTTGGCCTGGTGGGCATGCTCAGTAGTGGTGTCCATGGGTCACGGCCACAGATGGAGGTGGGATGTCAGGGTCCATGTGGCCACCGACTAGGCCCGCACCAGCTCGGGCTTAGTTTGCTGGAGGCGCTAAGGTCTCGGTCAGCACCTAAGGACCCCTCCCTGCAGTTGTACCGTGAAACAGTGGACCCCGGGGGGGGCTAGTGACCTGTTGGGGGGGTGCTCTTCACCAGCTCGTCACTGCAGGTGTCAGTTTGCATTCTTCTCTTTGCAGCTGCCTACCGCAATCTGGGTCAGAATTTGTGGGGGCCCCACAGATATGGGTGCCTGTCGGGGGTCCGGGTGCGGACGGTGGTTTCGGGGTCATGCGCTGCCCACAGCCTCCTCATCACCACAGAAGGGAAGCTGTGGAGCTGGGGTAAGTACGCCGCCCGAGCGCGGGGTGACTCATGCAGCCGGTCCCCCGCGGGGCCTGCTTCCTCCTCTGAGGCACAGCTCCGCCGGCTGCAGCCCCCTTTCTCCTTCCTGGTTCCCCACCAGCCTCGTCTGCACCCTGCGGTGCGTCACCACCCTCCACATCTCTGCTTTTCTTTTTTTAAAATCCACACAGCCCCCTAATTCTTCGAATCCTCCTTTTTAGGCAACCTTTTCCTGAACACTCTCATTGACTTTCTGGTACCAAGGTGCCTAGAACTGCATTTCTATTTCGGGCCCACGGTCCCCCCCAGCACCCGGTCCCCTTTCTCGCTGTGCAGCGATGACGTAAGACCTGTGCTCTCGCGCTTTAAATGCCACTGGCTTTTCTGGTGGCCACGAGGTGACGTCAGCCCTGCCTTCTCTGCAGCCCGGTTCCTCTTCCCGGGGGGCACAGGCCTGCAGGTGGGCGGCTCATTGCGTATGGCGTCACGTCTTACTGTTTCCCCAGAGACTTCCCCTTTCCCAAGCTGATTGGCTTGCCCTGCTGCTGGGTTTCCTTGCCTGGGTGTTTGGGGGTGTAAGGGGGGCGGGGTTCCCACTTCTTGGGGCTCTGCCCCATTTCAGGGTCCCCTGCGGGGGCTGCGTGCATGGCGGCCATCTCCCCTCCAGGCCACGATCCAGGGGTGGCCGAGGCTCAGCGCCTCTGGAAGCCGGGACTCTGTCTCCGCCCGGGTCCCGCCCCGGCTCCCTGCCCTTTGCTTCCAGCCCTTCGGCCGGCTCTCAGTCCACGTGACTGCATCTCCATTGGGGTCTGCGTGCACCATTTGTTGCCATTTCCCGAGCTGCCGAACCCAAGTTCAGATACATTAACGTCTGTTGTCCCTGCACTCCGCTAATTTTGTCATTCCGTGGGAAAAAGCTAACAAGTGCGTCTGGCCCACATTTCTCCTCCCGGTCTCCTGACGCCATGCTGACATTGCCTTGGTTCTCGCTTCCTCCCGGCTGGCACAGAGGTGTGTCCCGCCCCCTCCGTTCCAGCCCTGAGCACAGCAGTCTGTCAGGCCCGCTGTGCGTCTCTCATTTCCGGCCTCCCTGGAGCTCCCGTCGGCGGTGCTTCTAAAAACGTCCCCCCCGCCCGCCCCGTGGGGAGGGGATGACTCTGCAGACTGTCCATCTGACCTGGCCCGGGGGCGGAGACGTGTCCCGTGAGGAGACGTGATGATGGGCCAGGGGGCATGTCACGAGCAAACCCCAGTGTTAGAGTGCCTTTCACCGTGAACTTGGGTGGCCCCTGGGAAGCTGGTGGCTGCCTCTCCGGCCCTCAGCCCCTGCGCTGCACGAGGTGGCAGAATCAGGTTCCAGTGCAGACAGTGGTTTCCTCGGGTAACTCCTCAAGCCCTCTCTGGGGTGGGTGCTTGTCTCGTGGCCCTGCCCTCACTTCCCACGACCCAAAGGTCAAGTTCATTGTTCAAATTCATTGAACCACCTTCCCCCAAGTGCCCTGACCTTTTGGCCCTGAGGAACCTCCCCAGATCTCCCAGTTGTTGAGGATCGGGTGTGGTTTTTCTCCCCTCCGGGGGCCTGCTGTTGGCCCGCTGGGTGGCTTCGTTTTGCAGCGATTGTAGCCTATGTTGGAAATGGGGAGGTTTAGGGGTGTCAAGGCTCCTCGTGGCCCACACAGCTCGCCACGTCTGCTTTGGAGCGGACGGGCTTTGCCAGCGGCCTGGGCATTGCAGGGAGGAGGCAGGTTGTCTCCTGGCCTCTCTCCGCCTCACCCCATAGCCTGCGCAGCTCCAGGGCCCATCGCTGGGGTGCTCGCGAAGGGTGGTCCGTGGGAGGGGCTGGCACTGTTGGGGAGCTTCGTTTACAGGCCAGATAAAGGCAGAGGAGTGACAGGCAGAAAACAGAGGGGCCGCGGTGGCTGCCCAGAGCGCTCAGGGACTTGAGCTCCGTGTGGCAGGTGTCGGGATGGTCGCCGACTTAAATACATCGTGCGGCGCGGGGTGAGGGAGTTGTCGGCGGGGACCGTGACGTGACCGTGAGCTCTGCCGCTGGTGTGTGACATCAGCCCACACGGAAGCGCTCGGGGCGGGCCTGGCTGCCACCCTGGAAAGAGGGTCAGCGACATTGACGGAGGCCCTGGTGGCCGCCACCGCGGAGACGTCCCTGGGGCCCCGGGGCCGCCTGGCAGGCACTTCCTTTCACCCTCTGGGCCGTTGCACTGGAGGGGGGCGCGTCTGGGCACCAGATTTGCCCCGGAAGCGGCTCCCCTGCCCTCTCCTACCTCTTCGTCCCGCTCTCGACCCGCAGGCCGGAACGAGAAGGGGCAGCTGGGACACGGCGACACCAAGAGAGTGGAAGCCCCCAGGCTCATCGAGGGCCTCAGCCACGAAGCCATCGTGTCGGCGGCCTGCGGGCGGAACCACACCCTGGCCTTGACTGGTAAGGGGCTGGTTCCTTGGCCCGGTGGCGAGGGGCCCGGTGGTCCTCTGGGCAGTGGGTGGCCCATCGCGACCTTGGTCACCACCAGAAAAACGCCCCAGAGAGCCTGGTGGGCGCTTCCCCGATGGGGAGGCGGGAGAGCCTCACCCCGTGCCGGGCGGTGGGCAGGGGGCGCTGCTGGAAGTGGCTTTGCTCCGAGCCATCGCTCCGCCGCCTTTTGGAGTGAGCGCCGTCCGTTGGTTCTTCCGGCCGAGGAGCTGCTTTCGTCCCTGGGAGCCTTGGATTCCAGATCCAGTTCGAACCCGCAGCGTCACCTTCCCTCCCGGGTGTCCTTTCCTTCCAGAGACGGGCTCCGTGTTCGCGTTTGGGGAGAACAAGATGGGGCAGCTGGGCCTGGGCAACCAGACAGACGCGGTCCCGAGCCCCGCACAGGTACGCGCGCCCTCGCCCTCCTGGGCTCACTGTCTGGGGTGGGTCCCCCGAGCCCCGCACAGGTACGCGCCCCCACGCACTCTTGCGCTGATTGTCTGAGGTGAGAGTGTGCGTTTCTCTGGATCCCTGGGACAGAGTCTGGGCGCTTTGAGAGGGATCAGACGCTGCCGTCTTTAAAGCAGGTGTAATGTACGTCCACACTTAAAAATGCCCTGAAAGCAGTTTCTTTCGGAATGAAGTAATTTGTTAGAGGCCTCGTTTTAAGCTCATCCTGTCCCAAAGAAAGGAAGAAGAAATCTTATGCGTGTGATGCGTTTATCTGCCCATAGTCACCGACCAGATGGATGCTTTGAACACAAACAGGAGTCAGTGGATGGGTGGGATTTATATCTAAAATCAGCTTAATACAAGCAGCAGGATGCCAATAGGTGTCCGATGAGTGGGTTTAAGGGTGGACTTGGGTCTCTTGGTCTTAGCCTGTGGTTTGAAGGACCTTTGAAGGGATCCCGTTTTGCCAGCCACGTGCCCTGCAGCAGGTGTGAGGGTTTCTAGAGAAGCAGGGAGGGCGGGCAGGGCCTCGATTCCCATCCCATCCCGACTCCATCACTGGTGCCTGCCTCCGCTCCTCCTCGGGGCTCCCCTAGGCCCAGCAGGGAACTGGAAACAGCAAGTTTCCTCGGTACGTCCTTAGATTTGTTTCCAAACCCACGTGCACTTACTCGGGGCCTTCCCTGTCTTCTAACTTCTGGTTTTGAACCAGTGTTTCTTGTTCACACCTTCAGCTAAGACCATTGGTCAAGTATCTCTGGAGAGTAGAGAGCGTCCGATAGTTCATTTTACTGGTTGGAAATCATAACTTACAAAAGCTTTTCTTTGAAAAGTTGGGGCTGTACTGTTCATAGTGTCCCTGTGAGAGTTGGTGAGTTCCCACTTGCCTTTGCCCCCCTA
The DNA here is from genome assembly GCA_011751065.1 of Lasiurus cinereus. Classification (NCBI taxonomy): domain Eukaryota; kingdom Metazoa; phylum Chordata; class Mammalia; order Chiroptera; family Vespertilionidae; genus Lasiurus; species Lasiurus cinereus. Next base: position 307,445 of record JAAGEH010000190.1, on the reverse strand, counting down.
CCCACGCTGGTCAGTGGAATTCCCTGGTCACTGGGCACCAGGATGTGGGAACAACCACAGTGCTGGTTGTTTGGGGGTTAAAGACCTGGCACAACTGACTTGTCTTTGAACCCAACTCTGGTGGAAGGTGGGGGATATGAGAGTGTTTCTTTACATAAATATATTCTAAGCTTCTGCCTTCAGAATTATTGAGCCCATTAAATCTCTTGTAACTGGCCCTGACCGGTTTGGCTCAGTGGATGGAGCAGCGGTCTATGGACCCAAAGGCCCAGGTTCGATTCCTGTCAAGGGCATGTGCCTTGGTTGTGGGCACATCCCCAGTAGGGAGTGTGCAGGAGGCAGCTAGTGGATGTTTCTCTCATCGATGTTTCTAACTCTCCCTCTCCCTTCCTCTCTGTAAAAAAATCAATAAAATACATATATTTTAAAAAATAATTCTTTTGTAACTGTTTCAGCACCAACCAGAGATAGAGACTTTTTAATCAATCTTTTTTTTAAAAAAAAGTCTGAAAGTCTGCTGTCTTTTCTTTGCAGATAATGTACAATGGCCAGCCAATTACCAAAATGGCCTGTGGGGCCGAATTCAGCATGATAATGGATTGCAAGGGAAACCTCTATTCCTTTGGGTGCCCTGAATACGGGCAGCTGGGTAAGGAAGTCTTGTTTTTTTGAGAGCTCTGTGATCCGACGGTGTCTTTAGAGCCGCCGTCCGCGGGGCTGCACGCATGCCAGAAATGTGCGTAATTGATCGCAGATAATAGCCTTGGTCTACTAAGTGGGTCTCATGTTTAGCAGGCGGGGCCTGCGTGACTCACAGGGGTGCTGAGTGTTACCGTGACTTGCCTTAAAGGAAAAGCCAGGGCTCTGGCCTCACAAAAGATTCTTTTTTTCCTGACTGGGGGAGTTCATGGACGCACAGGAGGATTTCAGAGCGGAACAGGGGAATCACACCACCTCCGATCAGTTTCCTGTTTTTAAAGGTTTGCTTTTATTGGGAACGAGGGCCTTACCATGATTAAGGTGGTTCTGGAAAGCCTGGCCTGGGCGGTCATTTCCGGTCCGTACCTGGGGAACCACATGCTAAAAAAAGCCACCGCAGAAGCAGCTGCATCCCTTCCCGTGCCCATCCCGACACAGAATGTGCTCTCCGAAAACATGTCTACTTAAAAACCCGGCAAGCAGCTCTCAGCAGTTGGCAACAAGGGGCAAATGTCTCTGCGCGTGGTTTTCCCAGGTCTCCATTTTCTTTTCCCATCTGACACCGAAGTGTTTTTCCCTTCCTGGCGCCCTCCCACCGCCCCGGCCCCTGCCGACGGGGAGGTGAGGCGTGGGCGCCCTCTGCTGGCGCCTCGCTGCGTGCCACTCCACATCCTCGCCCCCGGATCTGGGTTGCTGGGCTCGGCGGCGTCATGACGAGCGGGCAGATGGGAGGCTGTATAAATAGAAGGAGGAGCATCGCGCTGGCCTCAGACTTCAGGGAACAGTGACTTTGTGAAACTAAATATAACTCCAGTCAGAAAGGAATAAGAAAGGACGGCCCTGATGCACACTGTCAAGGGCTGGTTGCCGGGGCGGTGCCAGAGCCGGCTGGAGGAACCGTTTCCATAGCCACCGGCCCTCCGGCTGTGCCCAGTCCCGAGCACAACACCAGAAGCGCGTTTCTGGCTACTTCCGGGGACGTGTGTGGCTCCCCTGCCGCCCGTGGCTGCCCCGGATCTGCAGACAAGCGGCCTGTTGCCAGCGATGGGATTGTCCTTCGGGGAGAAGCCACACTCAGGGACTGCGTGCCAGTCAGTCACCTTTTAAGCACGTCATACAGAATCTCGCCTGCGTAGCTGACACTCATTTAAAGGGACTGAGAAATGGACTCGATTTGTAGCTGTAGAGTCAGTTATTCTTTACTTGCCCGCTTGCAAACCTGTTTGCAGTCTCATTGTCTAAATCCAGAGAGATCTCCTCTGGAATTGGGACGTAAGTGTGACCTTGGAGAGGCGGATCACCAGCACGCACACTTCTCCGAACACATTTACTGGGTCAGGCGAGGCAAAGGCGAGCACGTGCCAGCTTACTATTTTACCAACCACAGTGATGTGTCTAGGTTACAATAATGCATAAAAACGCAAGTCTGGGGCTGGGTGTTGAACTTTCTGCCCATCCTTGGCCTTGTCCAGGGGCTCCTGGAGGCCCCCAAGTGGGGGACAGCCCATTCCTTTGGACCTGTACCTCCCAACTCCGTCACTTGGCAGCCCACAGTGTGAAGTACATTCTACATCGCAACCGAATCTGGATGTAGAAATGCAGATACACAGAATAATGTCCTGATTGGTATTTATTCATTTAAAAAAAATAATGGAGTAACTGCTTTCAACCCACAAAATTGATTTCATGCCACTCACTAGCTGTGCCTCGGGTTGGAGATTGCTGTCTTGGTTGGCAAAGGTGTCCTGCTAGACCCCAGCCAGCCAGGTGGGGGCAGGTGTCAGCCCCCTGCTGTGGGGACCGTGTCCTGTGCCACGGCTACCGCTGACCACTGGCTCTGCTCGCTGCAGGACACAACTCGGACGGGAAGTTCATCGCCCGTGCGCAGCGGATAGAGTACGACTGCGAGCTGGTACCCCGGCGAGTGGCCATCTTCATTGAGAAGACGAAAGATGGGCAGATCCTGCCGGTCCCCAACGTGGTCGTACGAGATGTGGCGTGTGGCGCTAACCACACGGTGAGTCCTGAGCGTCCCCTCTGTGGAGAGGGTGCGCGTGTCCAGTGTCCCGGCACCTGGCTCTGCAGCTTCCTTCCTGCTTCCGGAGACAAGGCTGAGCAGCCATTGGGGGTTGGGATCATAGTGTTTTCCTGCTTTGCTTCTGTCTAACAGAACACCATGGGCGTCTTTCCAGGGGGATAGATGGCATCCTGTTATAGAGATGTTGAATACTTTTGTGTGTTTTTTTAAGATACGTTTTTGATTGCAGAGAGAGAGGGAGAGATAGAAACATCGATGAGAATCATTGATCAGCTGCTTCCCACCACCCCGAACTGGGGATCGAGCCCACAACCCCAGCGTGTGCCCTGACCGGGAATCAAAACTCTGAGCCACGCTGGTCAGGCTCCTGGGTAGTTTTTTTACAGCTTTTAATTACCCAGGTGGTTCCCTTAAGGTCACTGGATAAACGGCAATCCGCTTTCTAAATACCTCTCGTCTTAGTTGCCTCCTTGCAGCCGTTTTGGTGCAAATGCCTGTGAGTTGCACGTGGTTTTTTCTCTGTTGAAAGAATGAAAGGTGACCCTAGCTGGTTTGGCTCAGTGGATAGAGTATTGTCCTGGAGACTGAAGGGTTCCTGGTTTGATTCCCGTCAAGGGCACATGCCCAGATTGTGGGCTTGATCCCCAGTAGGGGGCATGCAGGAGGCAGCCAGTCCATTGATTTTCATCATTGATGTGTGTGTGTCTCTCTCTCTCCCCCTTCCTCTCTGAAATCAATAAAAATGTATTTCAGAAAAAGAGAAAAGAAAGAGCGAGGGGCTGGGAGTCCAGAGACTCAGCTGGTCTCCTGCTGGCGGGTGACTGGTGGGGGGCCTTGGGCTCAGCTCCTCACCTGGAGTCTTTCCTGTGGGGTGCTCTGTGACTTGAACTAGGCCAGTGGTCGGCAAACTCCTTAGTCCACAGAGCCAAATATCCACAGCACAACGATTGACATTTCTTTTGAGAGCCACATTTTTTAAACTTAAACTTCTTCGAAATAGACTCACTCAGGCCGTGGTATTTTGTGGAAGAGCCACATTCAAGGGGCCCAAGAGCCGCATGTGGCTTGCGAGCCGCTGTTAACCGACCACGGGACTAGGAGACTGCAGTCCCATCAGGATGTAAAGCTAGGTCTTGTTTAGGCCTCTGTCGTCACCTTGTCCTACTAGGTTGTACTTCACATGAGCCGACTTTAAACGCCAGAGATACTAGGAAGGAAAGATGTGGCTCACCTGTGCGCCAGGTGGGGGAGCCAGGCCCCCTCGGTTCCCTCTGAGGTCCAGTGTAGTGTCAGGAAGTGGATGTGCCGGCCAGCTCGGGAGATGAGCCCTCTTCTCACCAGGGGAGGGAAGAACTGTCCAGCCAGCGCGTTCACTGGCTGAACATCAGCCTATGAACCAGGAGGTCACGGTTCGATTTCCTAGTCGGGGCGCATGCCTGGTTTGTGGGCTCCATCCCCATCAGGGGGTGTTGCAGGATCAGCGATTCTCTTACGTCATTGGTATTTCTCTCTCCCTCTTCTTTCCACTATGAAATCAGTAAAAATGTATTTTTAAAAAGCCAGCCAAACAAAAATAACGAAGAGTGGAGAACAGTGTCCCTGGCAGAGCAGCCAGGGTAGCCCTGGTACTGCTGCTCCTGCCACCCCTCCCACCCCGTTAGGTGGGTGACGGTCGGAGTCTCTTCGTGTTGCGCTTCCTCTGCCGTCAGCCATCGCACCAGTTACCCCGCTGGCAGGCCTGACCACCCCGTGCTCTCCCCGCAGCTGGTCCTCGACTCCCAGAAGCGGGTCTTCTCCTGGGGCTTCGGCGGCTATGGCCGGCTGGGCCACGCGGAACAGAAGGACGAGATGGTGCCCCGCCTGGTGAAGCTGTTCGACTTCCCCGGGCGCGGGGCGACCCAGATCTATGCCGGCTACACCTGCTCCTTCGCCGTCAGCGAAGTGGGTGAGTGTTGCCCGTCCAGGCCGGGGAGGAAGGTGCCAAGCGTTCGTGGGCTGCCCTCCCTGGCAGAGCTCTGTGGGAGCCAGGGCTCTGGGCTGTGTCAGAGCTGGGCATCCTGATCTCATCAGCCTCTTCCTGTGTCCCTCCTGATACAACGCTCCTTTGTCCCGGGTGCGAGCGCCTGTGCCTTTGTCCCTGATGGTGCTGACGGTAAGAATTCACAGAGCGTCGTCTTTGCCTCTGCAGGTGGCCTGTTTTTCTGGGGGGCCACCAACACCTCGCGGGAATCCACCATGTACCCGAAGACAGTGCAGGACCTCTGTGGCTGGAGAATCCGGAGCCTGGCTTGTGGGTATGTGGCCGTGTCTGGGGGTGAGCAGGGCTGTCCCCCTCCTGGGGGTGTTGCACCCCAGAGATGCCTCTTCCCTGGAGGGTCTGCTGTCCGTCAGGCCTCGGTGGAGGGGAGGGGCTGTGCTTGGCCAGGGTGGCGGGTCTGAGAAGGGGACTCGTTTCGCTGTCATTTGGAGGGTTGGTGTGCGCTGCTCACATTACAGATTCAGAACTATGTTTAGTTGGAAATGGTGGGGTTTTCGTTGCTCTGATACACTGGCTAGAAAACATTGAGGCCCATGATTTTCACCTGATTTGGAGGAAGCCGTTGAGCTGTCCAGCAGATCTGGGGGGGGGGGTCTGTTAACCAGCAGCCAGGTTGGGGAGAGGGAGGTGGGGGGAGTGTCATCTGTTGGAACCTTTTAGCTCCACCCCAGTGACTATTATAAGTCCAGCCGTTTGGAAGGAGCTCCCACTTTGCACTGACTTGGCCTCACTTAGAAGTGACGACCCACGCCCACCCCTGAGAGGTCACCCCGGGCGGTGGTGAGGCGGGAAGTCGGGCCGGTGTGGGGCTCTGCCAGCGCCCCGGGCTTCTCGTGGGCAGCAGCGGCCCGCGCTCACCAGCTCGCCCTCCCTCCCTGTGCCGAGTTCCCAGGACCTGAGTGCACGGTGGGGTTTCAGGGGGACACACTGATCTTAAAGCCAGTGGGTGGCACCCATCTTAAGCAGGATGCCCCGCCGTGGCTGGGTGGGCACCGCTCGGCTGCCGGCCGCGGTGGTGTGACCGCCTCTGCCTGTTGCAGGAAAAGCAGCATCATCGTGGCTGCGGACGAGAGCACCATCAGCTGGGGCCCGTCACCGACCTTCGGGGAACTGGTAAGCTGGCCCCTGCAGCGGGAGGCGGGGCCCAGGCCGGGCTCGCTGCCACGGAACCCTAAAACACGTGGAACGAGAAATGTCTGTTGCCTGCTGCGGCAAGGCCTGTAACAGTCTCTGAGCTTAGAACGTCAGCCTCAAAGACGGTCTGTGCCACCAGGTACAGCTGACCTGGACAACCCAGATGTTTTCTGTCGACTGCAGGTCAGGTGACGCACACAGCGCAAACCTGTGTCCCAGGGTCACCCCCACAGCAAGGGCCGACTATAGTTACACATGGATTTTCAACTTTGGGTGCATTAGTTCGAGGGTCAGTCGTACTCTGAAAGCCCTCTCTGTCCTCTCAGCTGGGGCCCATCCTGGGATGGGGACGAAGCAGCCCTGGTTTTCCGTGTCTTGTACACCTGGGTGTGGGCACCTTGGGGTGCTCCGAGGGCGGCAGGAAAGGCGATGGCTGCGCTTCCCTCGGAGGGTCGGTCTGGAGGAGCAAACGGCACCCTTTAAAGGGGGTGAGCGAGCATCCACTCCTCCTCTCCCCAGATGCTGGGTCCCAGAGCAGTGCGCCGTCCGCAGCCCGTAGGTCATCGGGACATTCTCCTCCATTTTCCTAAAGAGTCTGCGTCTGTGCTCTGCTTTTGATCTCGGTCGCTTGAGGGATTAGAACCGGTGGCTCTCGCTTTCTCCCTCATACTTGGCCTTCCCAGCTTCTGACGCTTAGGTTCTGATGCTTGGCGAGTCCCTGGCTTCTCATTTCCTCGTCAAGAAGGACAGCGGGGCTGTGGCTTGCCCTCAGCCTGTTCTGCTTGTGGTTTGAGCCTCAGCGTGGCTCTTGTATTTCCTGCCGGGAACGCTGTCTGCCTCTCTTCCCTGCTGTCTCCTGTTGTGGGCGGGAGCTGATGGGGTGATGGAGCTGATGGGGTGATGGAGCCAGGGAAGAAGGGCTTGATCTCTGTGCCACTTCCAGGACCGCTGTGCACCCACGTTCAGTGGGTGGCTTCTGCGGGGACCCATGTGGAGCCTTGAGCTAAGAACCTGGCCCAGTTTTGATGGCCTGTTCTTAGAGAGGGGCCTCAGAAATAGACTGAATGTCATTTTAAAACTACAGGGAGCCCAACCAGTGTGGCTCAGTGGATGAGCGTCGACCTGTGAACCAGGAGGTCACAGTTCGATTCCGGTCAGGGCACAGGCCGGGTTGCAGGCTTGATCCCCAGTGAGGTGCATAGGAGGCAGCCAGCCAATGGTTCTCTCTCACTGATGTTCTATCCCTCTCCCTCCCTTCTTCTCTGAAATCAATAAAATTAACAAGAAAAAAACAACAGCCAGAGGGGAGTGGATGGGCCATAGGCAGCCTCCAGGGTGGGGCGAGGGCCTGGCACTTGAGGAATCACCCGCTGGAGGGAGGCCCTGCCCTCCTCATCCCCCTGCGTGTTCCTGTTAGAGCTGCGGTGCCTGTCTGTGGCGCTGAGGCCACCCTTCCCGCGCCTCTCCACATGGCACTGCCCTCCCGCCCCCCCCCCACACACACACACATCCCCCCACCTCCCCACCCGCAGTCCTTGACCAGTCCCTTTGGGCCCTGGGAGGGGCCGTGATGTCATTCCTGATAATACCAGGTTTTGGTCTCGGCCTGAAGGGTGGGCAGGTGGTGGCTGGCTTTCCCTGTGACCTTAGAAGGTCTGCAGTGCCGTTTCTCCCGGGGCTCCTGCTGGTATGGGCTCACCCATGGTCACACATGTGTCCAGAGGTTACGGTTTAGGGTCCCTCTTTAAGAACCAGGCCGTGTTGGCGGCAGCTTTTGTGGGTGCGTTCTGCCGCCTCGGGCTGGCCGGGTCTGAGCAGCGGGGTCGGTCACAGAGCCCGCCAGCTCTAGCCCCGGTTGGTGGGGAGCCTTCGTTCCCGTTTCGGGCCTCGCCGCAGGGACACGCTTCTGTGAGCGTCCCCTCTGCTCCCTCGCCAGGGCTACGGGGACCACAAGCCCAAGTCTTCCACGGCCGCGCAGGAGGTCAAGACTCTGGACGGCATCTTCACGGAGCAGGTGAGCGCGCGCCCCGCCTGTGGGAGAGGAGGTGCTGGTGGCAGAGGGGGTGCCAGCTCACACCTTCCTTAGTCCCCTCGGTGGCCTCTGTGGGGTGACAGCCCCAGCAGGCTCAGCAGCCAGGTTCCAGGGCTGTTCTGAGTGACACTCCCCTCCACCAGCCACCGGGTGGATTTGCTCCTGGGGGAGTCCATCTCTCACAGCTGCCTGTGGCTGCCCCCCAAGATTGCACCCCCGTGGGATGAGGCTAGTGGTGGGGTGAGGTCCCTTCTCTCTGTTAGGTCTACCAGCTGCCGGCTCCGTTTGCCGAGACTCAGATGGCGGGTGCACCGCACACAGACAGGGTTGTGGTCCGGAGAGGCGGGCAAAACTGGGAGCGTGATCCGAGCGTCCCCCCAGTTCCTGCTCAGTGGGTCTCCCTCTGTCTTCCTCGGGCAGCCTGGTTGGCAAGGTGTTGGTGACAGGCCACCCTGAGACTAGTGACCTTGAGGAAAGGGTTTTAAAGCATTTCCGGCACCATGCATGCTCTAACTCCACTTTCATTCATTGGTCCATCATCCCACCTTCATCCTTCCTATTGTCCGTGTGTCTGTCTGCTCCAGACTCAGGGCCTGTGTGCCCAAGTGCCCCGGGCACACACCCAACACTGATTTCCCCCCTCCCCCAGGTTGCCATGGGCTACTCGCACTCCCTGGTGATAGCGAGAGACGAGAGTGAGACTGAGAAAGAGAAGATCAAGAAGCTGCCAGAGTATAACCCGCGCACCCTCTGACCGCCCCGGGGCCCCCCGCTCCCCCTCTCGCGGCAGCTGTCATTTCCACGTGCACTGGGACGGAAGTCAGACGAGGCATTTAAAACGGGAAGTTGACCAGAGGTGCATTTTTGTTAAGACTCCCTGAGGTTCCGTTTAGAAGTGATTCAACATCAACTACCTTTTCTGTATGCTTTCCAAAGTGTTTTTTTTTTCTCTCTCCATGTTTGATTAAAATATTTGCTCAAAGTTGACTTACCATTCCTACAAGAGGCAGAGACTTTGAGCAACCAGGGTTTTTTTTTTTTTTTTTTAAGTTTTTTCTCTTCCCCCCACCCCCTCACATATACTTCTCCAAACTCTCTCCTTTCCATTGTAATCAGCATCGAGATCGGAGTGGGGGCACCTGGGGGAGGATCGCCATCTGCTCCGAAAACAGCGCCCCTCGCGGGCAGCGTTGTTGGCAGAGAGGGTCCCTCGTGGTCCATCTCCCTCTGCAACCAGACCCGCGTGCTTGGGACGCACCGGGGTCGCTTCCTTCCCGCTCTCAGAGCGGCTCCGCCCGCCTGGGCTCCGCGTCCCCCGCGGCTGCTTGTGAGCCCCGCCTCCTGGCTGCAGCATTCAGCGAACCTGCCGCTTCCCCCCTGCTGGGGGCTCCGGGGGTCTGTGTATAGCCATCTCTCTCTCCTCTCTCTGTACATGAAGTCCAAGTGACAAATCAGGTGACCGTGGGATCGCGCGGCTCCGAGGGGCCCGCCGTGGGGACGTCGTTTCTGGTTCAAGAACCAGCGTTCGGTTCCTCCGAGGGGCCAGGGCCGCCTCGCAGCGCTCGCCATTAGAGATTGACCTGCCAGCCGAGAAAAGTGCATTCCGAGTCCTTGCAAAGGACCTGCCCTGTGTACCAGCCTTTAGCGCCTTTGTGCTTGTTTTTATCCCGCCCGCCCCCGCCCCCCCGCCGCCGCCGCCGCCGCCGCCACCACCGGATGCAGCCGCCACTGCCCGGGCTGCGCCTGAGACTCGGGGTCCAGTTCTGCTAGCCCAGCTCCGGTCACGTTGGCTTGGCTGTGGTACCAAATAGATGGGATGACGCAGAAGTGCCGTCCCCGCGTGTCCGCGCCGACGCCGAGACTGCCAGCTGCCTCCCGCCAGGCGCCCTGTGCCCAGCTCGTGCCGCGGTGGCCGCTCTGCGTGAGCTCCGAGGTGCCTTTCCCGGAACCCTCCTCTCCCTGGGACCCAAGAGAGGCGACAGCGCTGCCTGGGGCTCTTGGCTTCGAGAGGGTCTGGTCTGGACTGGTTTGGGTGCTTTAAATAGACTTTTTAGTTCAGTGGTGCTTCTGGGGGAGACGGGGGTAGCAGTTCAGCGTGAGACTCGGGTGGATGGGAAAGTTCAATGTGGTCTTGAATTTTGTTTTTGCTGTTTGTTACCACTTGTCATTGTCTCGATGTTAAAATGCCAAAAATGATCCGGTTGTTGCTTTTCCCCTGCTCGCCCTCCGCTCCCCGCTGTGGCGTCCGTCTGGCCGGGCCCGAGGAGCCGCCCCTGTGGCCAAGACTCGGTCTCACTTCCTGGGTTCAGCCAGTCCCGGGGAGAAGCTTCTGCTAAACTAACCCGATTTGTCCAAATCACCCCGAAACCACCATCTCTCTCTCACTCAAGCTTCCTCACGTGGATCCCGTTTCCCCGGCAAGCCTCTCGGAGCGGGGTTCGGTGCCCGGGTTCCTCAGACCTGCCCGGCTCCCCTGGGGCCCTGCAGGCACTGAGCGTGGGAGCGGAGCCTGGTCCGGGCTGCGGGGCGAGCCCCCCCCCCCGGGCCACGCAGGCTTCCACCGCCCCGCGGACCGAGCCGAGGCCGCCGCCAGCCCATTCCAGAGCCCTTGCCGGGACCGAGCAGGAAAGGGACGACCTTTCTATTGAAGGCTGCCCTCTGCTCCCCCCCATCACTCCTTTTGGCTGAGTTTAAGCTGAGCTTCCTGACGGGGAAACCCTGCAGAGCGGGAGGCGGGGGCCCGCCCTCCCGGAGGAAGGCACCGGCTTGGCGAGCGCTTGGCGCTGGCCCGGGGCACTGCCATGTCTTCCAGCGCAGGAGGGGGAACTCGGAAGAGGCTGAGAGTCGAGGGGAGCCCAAGGTGGGGTGATTTGGTCGAAGGTGCCTGGTTTAGTGCTGTAATTGTCTTATTTTTTTTATATATATTTCTTGGAGTAAACATTTGAAATAAACGACATCATTGTTTACTCTGTTTTGGCTTTTGCGCTTATTCTTCAGTAGAACACAGGTAAGAGCGAGATCACCTCTTTTTCCCTGCACATGCGCCTCCCGTCGGTGCCCAAGCCCAGGCTCCCGTGAAGGGGGCAAGCCCAGGGCAGCGGGCCCTTTAGCTTCTGGGCTTAGACCTCTGGGGCGTTGGGAGGTGTATGGCACGCCCAACTGTGTTTGCCCGTTGGGGAGGCGCAGCGCCTCACTTGCCCAAACTCGGAAGGGGAGGCTTTGTGTAGACTGCGTTGCGGCTGTGAGGATGACAGGCGTGGAAAGTACCAGAACATCGGTATGTTTTGTGTGGCTGAAGCGCCTAGTCACTTCTCGCCCTTCCCCCCCAAAACTTCAAAAGCGAGCCTGGTCACAAATGTGCCCTTTTGCCCAGCGCTGGCCCCTTTCTTGCCGTGTGGCAAGCTGCCCACCAGGGGGCACCAGGAGGCCAGCTGTTTGTGCAGAGGCCCCAGGTAGTTCCTATTCTGCCCAGGCTGCTCCTCCAGCCTTGGTGGCCCAGCCACCCCACACCATCCACCAGACCCCTGCAGCCACCACCATCTCAGCGCTGCTCCATTCACGGAGCCTTCGATCCTGGCGGTTCTGTGATCAGACCCGCCCTTTCCAGGAGGTGGTGCCCAGTCCAAGTGCTTAGCCTGCGTGCAGCTTCCCGCCAGCAGGGCGGGGCGGGGTGGGAACAGCCACGGTTGGAAGTTCTCAGAACCATTTGCTCTAATAGCATCGGTGCCATCACCACAGACGGCGGAGGGAACAGGCGGCTCCGTGTGCCAGGGTGGATGCTCTCCTGGCCTCAGGCGCAGTGGACTTGGCCAGGCTGCCCTTGCTGTACCCTGTCCCTCAGGCGATCCCTGCGGACCCCAAAGAGACCAGAGCCACTTTGTGGTAAAGCTGCTGCTCCTGAGGCAGGTGTCGCCCTCCTGGGCTGGGCCTCCCCCAGTTCTCCCTCCCCCAGCCTGGAGGGGCCCATCAAGCTCAAGCTTCCAGACCTGGCTGGGCTCATGCTTTCCCTGGAGAACTCAAACCATCCACTCCCTACCACTTCCCACTGCAGACCTGGGCTCCACACAGCCACATGTCAGCCCAGGCAAGAGGGCAGTCTGACCCCAGGTGTCCCAGCTGCTCAGCTCCATCCTGAGCTGTTACCCCTTCCCCAGAGCAACGCAGCCACTGCCAGGACGCATTCAGAACTAGAGCTTTAATGGGGAGCTCATCACTACTCGGCGGAGGACAGTTTCCATCTCTACCCAAAGGGTGGCAGCTGTGGCAGCCTTTGCCCCCCCCCCCACTGGATGCTGAGGGGTGGGGGACAGGAGAAGAAGGGGGCTACTCAACTCTCCAGCTCCTCTCCCCCTCCCTCCCCCCAGCAGAGAGGGGCAGACGGCTGGCAGCACTAGGCTGGGTCTGAGGCACTATGTTCAACCATTTACAGTCAGAGGTCACGCGGCGGACGTTGGCGCAGGCGCAGAAATCTCCGATCTTGGTCACGTAGGAGCTGAAGTCTGATGAAGGTGTATTTGAATCCCAGGGGCTCCAGCAACTGGCAGAGCCTCTCTCCCAGGCAGCGGGCGCCCTTGGTCTGGGGCCCAAAAGGCTTGGGGATGCCCCTGTTCTTGCCCATCACAGTCAGCTGCAGCTGTCACTCAGGATGGGCAAGGCCTGGGCGGGCTGGTACCACAGAACACAGTGCCACTGGGTTCAATGCAAGGGAACCACCCGGCGCCGAGGGCTGACCGGACCAACAATAGCAAGCACGGACCCGGGCCTCCTCCAGGCCTGCGGGCAGGCAGACATCGCCAGTCAACCTTGGCAGGTCCAGCTCACTTCCGCCCGAGCCTCCAACAGCCCCGCCCTGTGCGATTCCCAGCAAAACCAAAACCCTGCCTGGCCAACATCTGGCTTTGCCAACGTCCCTGGTTCCCAGCCCTAATCTGTTCCGGCCTTCAGTCCTGTCGGCGTCACAATCTTGCCTCCCTCTATTGGAATGTCCGTTTGTTGCATCTCTAGCATCTTTTCCTTAGAGCTGTGGTCGGCAAACTGTGGCTCGGCCCCTTGAGTTTTTAGCAAAGGCCAGCTTAGGAGTACCCTAATTAAGTTAAACTATATAGGTAGGTACATTGTTATTAAGTTTAAAAAGTTTGGCTCTCAAAAGAAATTTCCATTGTGCTACTGTTGATATTTGGCTCTGTTGACTAATGAGTGTGCTGACCACTGCCTTAGAGCAACTCCCACGCCTGCACCTACTCCCAAGGCCTGCCACAGCTCCTGTGTCACGCCCAGAGGACCACATGTGTCTTGTCCAATGACCAGGTCCCCGTGAGTCCCTGGGGCTCAGAAGAGAGGTCTGCGCATTTTGAAGGAATTAAGCACGCTTTCTGAGATGCCTGGGCTCCTTAGTGCCCATGTGGCGGGCTGTGTTGTTTGTGCGAGAAAGGCCAGAGGTGGCCTAGGCTTGGCACCGCAGGGGACTCATGTACGCACACCCCCTCTCCCCCCAACTTCAACTTGTCTGCACAGGAGCAGTGCTCCTGGGAGCCACAGGCCATGCTGTCAGGAAGACCCTGTCCTGGGAGCTTGCCCCCAACCCCCGTCTCAGCCAGCAGCTGCCCGGCCCCTTCGAGACTATGACAGCCAGCATCCTGGTGGCTGCCTAGTGACTACCCTGAGGCTGGGGATGAGCCCCGAGCCAAGCCCATGGTCACTGCTTAGCAAGTCACCCAGCCTGGGCCACCCCTCACTGCTCCCATGGGGGGTGGAGGAGGGCGGGTCCTCCCTCCACCTCTCAGCACCATGTACCTCAGCGGACCAGCCAGTTGGCTGAACAGCCCCTCACCCCCACCCCGGGGGCAGCCAGCCCACCCCGTGCCTCACCCGGTTGGGGAAGGAGGGCCTGGCTCCTACCTCCACGTCGTTGCTCTGCGGCTTCGTGAGGTCATCATCCAGAAGTTGGTCGATGGTCATGACCTCCCTCCCTGGAGGAAGGAGAAAGCGGGCGGCCTGTAGGCCAGGGAGCAGGCAACGCTGGGCAGGGCTGGGGAGACTCCAGCCCCGGGCACAGCCGACCAAGTGACTAGGGTGGGTGGCCTGGCTAGTCTCCAGGGACCCCCCCTGGGTCAAAGGTCACACCTGGGTCCATGAAAACCCAGGCAGGACATTTACTGCCACCAGCCACTCTGTCCCTGGTAGGAGGGGGTGGCAGCCTAGCACAGGTTAGCAGGCGACTTCAGCCCCACGCACTTCGTCCCTGGGCACCTTCGTGCCTCCCGTGACCTGCACAACCGGCTACCTTCTACCCGGGACCTTGATCCTTGACCAAGTGACTCCGCTGCCTCATCTTCAGGATCCTCAGTTGGGTACCAGAGTTTAGCATGTGGAGTGTGATATGCGGCTCATGCTCTGTAAGGGTCACCTTCTAGGATGGCGAGATGCCCGGGCCCCTCCCCTAAGTTGGGGAGGTGGAGAGTGAGGTCGAAATCCTGCGTTTTTAACAGGCATCGGGGGCCTCAGACCTTACAGGGCATCGCAAGGGTCCCCAACCTTTCTGACCTCCACAGACCACTGGTTGGCGACCGCTGGGCTAGAGAACTCCCAGCGCCACACCCCATCCCGGGCCCTCACGTTTAGGACAGGCCTTCCCTCGGCCCCAGTCACACCATCCCTGCGAGTCCGCTTACGTCTTCCTTAGGGGCGGCCAGAGGACCCCTGAAGTCCCAGTGCCCAGGTCCTTAATCCTACATTCCCTGCATAGTTCCGGAGACTACAGCCAGCATCTGATCTGTCCTCCCACCCCCATCCCACCTGAGCCAGCCGCCTGCTGACCGAGTCCCCGCCACGTGCATCCTAGCAGCCTCAGCCATGCCTGTACCACCCGCCAGAACAGCCCTGCCCTGGAGTAGGATGCTCTAACACAGCGGTGGGCAAACTGCGGCTCGAGAGCCACGTGCCTTAGGGAAAAACACTTAAAGCATTTTAATAATGTACTAATGTCTTTAACCTGAAGTCAAAACTTCTGGTTAAAGATAATGCCTTATGCAGTGGTTAGCAAACTCAGTCAACAGAGCGGCAAACCGCAGCTCGCAAGCCGCATGTGGCTCGAGAGCCGCAGTTTGCCGACCACTGCTCTAACCCACGATGCTTTCAAGCTTCCTGGGAACTTCTCTGCCGGGAAAGACAAGGTAAAAGGACTGAGCAGAAAGGATGTCTGGGAAGGAAGGACTACTTCGGCCCCATGGCCGGCTGGAGCCTTACCGTCAGGAAGGAGGTGGTCTCCCTCGCTCCTGCACACGGGCCTTGTCTCCATAGCCCGCCTGCTGTTCCTCCGGGAAGAGTTGGTAGCAGGAGTCGGGGCTGGCCAGGAGCAGCCGGAAGCCCTGAGAGACAGAACGAGGGTCAGGTGCTAGCGTCCCCTCCAGAAGCTTCCACGGGTCTCCAAAAGCAGGTGGGACACTCCTCCCTCTCTCCCCCCCTCCCAACCCCCATAGAGTCCCCAGCACAGACCTTGTGGCTCCCATCCCTGGCCTGTGTGGGGATGAAGCACATGAACTCCTCCAGGTGGCCGGTCCTCAGCCAGTCTGAACAGAGCTCCACGGGGCCTGGACGTGCTGGGCGTGGAGAAGTCCCGGCGTTTCTTTCTCAGTCCCTGCCCGCCTTGCTAAGAGGAGGAGGAAGGCACAGCCTCTGAGCCCGAGTGGCCCTCCAACTGCTCGCCGCCACCAACTGCTCGCCGACACCAGGCTACCTTCAGGCAAACGGCCCGCTCTGGAGGCCTAGGCTCTGTCCTTTTTTTGTGGGGGGGGGGGGGGGTCTGTCCTTACCCTGCAGTCACATCCACAGTACCTTCCACCCCTCCCCAGGCAGCTGGGGAGCCGCACCAGGCTCTCCTGCCCGAGTCTACCCCATGAGGCGGGCAGTGGGGCCTCCTGTAGGTTAAGCCGCTCATTCAAAAGGACGCGGGGACACCTGGGCGGGGACTGGAGTTGGAACTCAAGTCTTTCCTGCATCCCAGGCCGGCTCTGCTTGAGGCCTGCCCGTCAGCCGCTGGCCTTGACCACCAGGCCTTCATCTCGAACCCGAGAACCAGACACTAGCTCAGGCCACACCGCCATGCCTGTGACCGCCTCAGTGGAAGCTCGTGGCCTCCACGGTCCAGCATCTCACTCCGGACGCCACTCCTGACCATGCAGGAGGCCGAGCCCCGGGCAGAGACTGCTTCCCGGTCGCCCGGGCTCAGCGGGGACACATCACAGCCTCAGCTCTCAGCGGGAGATTTAAATGCTGTCTCCGTACCACCTGCCCCTAGGGAATTGCCTGCCCAGGGCACGGTGTGGCATGTAAGTACCACCCACCTGCCACCCAGCCGCACCCTCCCAGTGGGCCACTCCGGCAGGCTCTGCTGGGAGGCACCCCGAGGCCTGGACCTGCCTCGGGTGGCTCACCCTCACCCCAGTGGCATCACCTGGAGAGCGGTGAGCGGCTGAGGCTGACTTCATTGGTGCGGCTGGGGCTCAGATGTGGCGTGTTAGAGTCCCTGGTGCTTCTGATGACGCTGCAGAGGGACCCGCTCCTTCCAGAAACCACCAGGAGCCTCACCCAGAGGAGCCTCACAGCTGTGCTACTGGGTGGGCGCCAACGCCCTGCCCAGGTGCCCCGTTAGAGAGACACTGCCCGGGAGAGAGGGCACAGACTTGGCTGGAATCCAGGATCAGCTCCCCCCCACCCCCCACAAACACACACACACTCTAGTTACGCCATTTAAGTTCAGATAGGTCCCTCTGTGCCTCAGTTTCCTCATCTGTAGAATGGGGTAAAGATGTCTAGCACAGAGCAGCGCATTGGCACTTAGTTTTCATTAGAACCTCCGCCGCCAGAGGACTAACTAGCCTCAGCCAAAAGGCGCATTGGCGCTCCGCTGCTAAAACCTTTTAAGGCAGGCTTTTAAAGGCAGCCGGTTTGAGCTGGCCCAGCGTCGTGGTCAGAGGCAGGCAGGGAACAGGCACGTCGGAGCTTGAATCCTGGCGCTGCTGGCTACCGCCGGCTTGGGCAGGGCGCTTCCTCTCGGTGCCTCTGTCTTTCTCTGGGGTCGTGGGGTGCCCAGCTCACAGGTGTGTTGTGAGACTAAAGGAGGTCAGACATGCAGAACACCTGGCACCCAGCTTTCACAGACTCCAGAAACGCCAGCTGTCAGGAGGGAGGCCCCGGTTGCTATTAGCTGCCCCCTCTCCCGACCCCTGCCCAGCCCCTCCCACCCTCCCACCCTCCGCCTACCTTGCCCTTGCCACTGACAGGGCTGGCGGCCATCACCCTCACCAGCACATGGGTGTGGGCCCCCTCCTTGTCGGTTGTCGCCGGGACCATGTGGGGGATGTTCACCCAGACCCTCGGGAGCTGCTGATGGTGAAGGGCATGCACTTGTGCGGGGTTCACCTGGTTCGCCCGAGAGAGACTTCAGGGCCCAAGAACCTCACCTTCTAGCCTGGCCTCCCAGCCTCTCTCCCGTTAGAGCAGTGGTTCTCAACCTTCCTAATGCCACGTCCCTTTAATGCAGTTCCTCATGTTGTGGTGACCCCCAACTATTAAAGGGACATGGCATTAGGAAGGTTGAGAACCACTGCATTAGAGGGCTGAGGCTCGCTAATTGACGTTCATCAGCGGGTGGGTGGGATCCTAGGACTTCAGCCTTCCTCCAAGGACCCTCAAGTCCTCTCTCCCACAAGCTCCTGCTCAGACCCCACCCCCTCACCAATGCCCTGGAGATGACCAAAGTGACATCTTGATAAACCCCAACTCCCAGGGAGGAAGGAGCCACAGGGACCCCTGTAGCCAAGAAGACGTGGCCTGGGACTCGGAGGGTCGGACTATATGACCCTGGGGAAGACCTGGCCTCTTCCCTCCTCGGCCTCCAGCTTCCAGGAGTCTCCCTGAGAGCCAGCCTCTCCCCCATCTCAGAGGAAGGGGACAGAGGGAAGGGGTGCCCGCTTCTAAGGCGCCACAGTCCACAGGGGCAGATACAGGAGCTGGTCGGCACCCTGCAGCATCTGGGCTTAGCTTTTAGGGACCCAAACTGGGCCCCTGGAGCTAAGACAGGAGGACCAGGGAAGATCGGAGGAAAGAGAATGGAGAAAACCCCCACCCTCCACTTAACCCGGGGGCAGAGTCAGGGGGTGAGCCGGCACCAGCCTCCCTGCCCAGAGCCACCCCAGCAGCCTGGCAGAGCCCAGCTCCTCACCCGCTGAGTTCCAAGCAGATCTCCATGCTCACCGCACACACCGCACGGACAGGCCTGCCCAGGGACAGGCGGACGGTGCTGTGGTACGACATGGCCCAGCCCTGTATGCCCAGCGCCCTCGCCAACACACCAACCACAGCTGACCCCCAGCACTCCGCTGCCCTCCGTTTAATAGGCGGGGCCTCTGCAGGCGCCCCTTGTGGAGGAGGCTCCGCAGCTGCCCAGGTGGGACTCTGTTCTCCATTGAGGCGGCAGAGGAGCGGGTGCGGCCAGAGCCACGCCGCCCAATGCATTGGGCAGCTTGCGCCTGCAGACATGAGGCCCATGGGGGGCTGGGTGCTCGGGTCTCTGGCCTGTAGCTGGGAGCGGGAGGGACTCTGGGGGGGGGACTGGCCAACCTGGCCCCAGCGCTGGGGAACCCACTCAGCGGGAAGCTGTCAGGAGCAAGTGTCTGCAGGGGTGCGAGGGCGCTGGTCCGGGTGGCCTCGAGTGGTAGCCCCGCCAGGATCTGGGGCCTCGGTTCTAGGGGTGTGTTTCCTGGAAATAGACCAGGTGAGCCCTGCAAAGCACCGGGTCCGTGGCTCTGGATGCTCTAGTGCAGTGGTTCTCAACCTGTGGGTCTCAACCCCGTTGGGGGTCGAACGACCCTTTCACAGGGGTCGCCTAAGACCATCGGAAAATGCAGATATTTACATCACGATGCATAACAGTAGCAACATTTCACGGTTGGGGGTCACCACCACATGAGGAACTGTATGCAAGGGTCTCGGCCTTAGGAAGCTCTAGTGGCTGCAAAATGCCCAGGGAGGCGGATCCAGGACCTGGCAGGTCGGAGGTGTGGCTCCGGAGGCCATGTCCCACCCCAGGCCATGAAGCGGGGAGCTCCTTGTCCACACCGGGTGGCCAGGTCCCTGCAGGGCCCGGCACGTGTTGGGAGTTTGAACAGAGACACCCGAGTTCCCCAGCTGCGCCCCATCTCCCCTGAGCTCACTGAGCAGAGAAACGGGAACTCCTGCTCCAGCCCCCGCGCACCAGCTGACTTCACAAACAGTATTCAGCTGAGACTGGTGTGGCTCAGTGGATAGAGCGTTGGCCTGCGGCCTGAAAGGTCCCGGGTTCGATTCCGGTCAAAGGCATGTATCTTGGTTGCGGGCACATCTCCACTGTGGGGCGTGCAGGAGGCAGCTGATCGATGTCTCTCTCATCGATGTTTCTGACTTTCTATCCCTCTCCCTTTCTCTCTGTGAAAAAATCAATAAAATGTATTAAAAAAAATAAAACAGTATTCATTCATGTGTGAGTGAGGGCTGTGGGGATTCTTCAAAAGCACCACGTTCCCCTGGTTCCCCGTTCAAAAGGGGGTGCTACACAGTCTCCCTCCTTCGGTCTCTCCCACTCAGTCCCCTTCCTCGGGGGCAGAGCCTTTTCAAATAAATGTGGGTGTAAATCTGCACACACATGTGTATATCCCCCCTCCTTTTTTCACACAAATGGCAGGCTCTGCTACACAGTGTTCCTCACCTGGAATACAATCCACACAGAAGGTCTTCATATCAGTGTGTACACATCATCCTCATCCTTGTGTGGGTTTTTAAAAATATATGTTATTGATTTTTTACAGAGAGGAAGGAAGAGGGATAGAGAGCTAGAAACATCGATGAGAGAGAAACATCGATCAGGTGCCTCTTGCACACCCCCACTGGGGATGTGCCCGCAACCAAGATACATGCCCTTGACAGGAATCGAACCTGGGACCTTTCAGTCCGCAGGCCGATGCTCTATCCACTGAGCCAAACCGGTTTCGGCCTCATCCTTTTTAATGGCTGTATAATATTTTCAGGTGTGGATCCTGAGAGCCCCCTCCCCGCCCCAACCCTCCTGCGAGCCCGTCTTCCTCTCAGCATTGGGGATAAGACAGTGGCCAAACCATCTCCGTTCAAAAGTTCACAAGTGCAGACCCACGCAAAAGTGAACCTCCTAACTGGGGTTTATGAAGGGAAGTCTTTCCCATTAGGGTTCAGTGGAAGACTAGGCTTGGGGCTGTGGAAAGGGGACACGGGCTTCCTTCTGTCCTTTCTGCCTGCCCAGCTGGCCGGGGCTGGCTCCTGACCTGCAGCAGATTGAGTAACAGGCCCCCATCCCTGGGACCTGCAGGTCTCCTCTGGCCAGAGCCTTTGCAGGTGAGACTGAGCCTGCAGGTGGGACCGAGTCCTGGCGATAGGGACCTTACCCTGAATCCCCTGGGTGGGCCCTCAATGCCATGGCAAGTCTCCTTAGGAGAGAGGAACCCTCTCCGAGGAGATGGTTCGCCCTCAGAGGAGAAGGTGCTGTGACCACACAGGCAGAGGTTGGGGTGATGCAGCCACCAGCCAAGGCCAGCTGGCAGCCACCAGAGGGAGGAAGAGCCGAGGAACAGACTCCCCCGGAGCCCTCAGAGGGGACAGGCCCTAAGGGCACCTCCATGTCAGCCCGGTGCAGGGAATTCCCACCTCTGCCTCCGGAACCCCGAGAGAATGGATTTCTGTTGTTCTTAGCCAGCCAGGTTGTGGGAATTTGTTCCCACAGCTGCCAGGAGCTAACCCGGGGCCCCTGGGGGAGGGGAGGGCAGCAGGCAAGTGCCTGCTGAGGCCCCGGCACAGGATGGCCCGTGCTCTGTGGGGCCGGAAGGACCGACACCTGGTGCTTTCCCCACCTGGGCTTCCCTGCCTCCTTGACAGATGTGGCCTGCACCCCCATGCGTGGCTGGGGGTGCTCCTGCATTGAGCCAGGTGCAAGGGCTGCTTGGCCCCCAGCTCCTCTCTCCGTTCTCTGCCTCCTCCGGAGGCTGTGGCTCCTGGCAGCCCATCAGTCAGGTTTGGGGATGGCCTCACCCCAACACCCTCCTGCACAGGCACTTGGTTTGGCTTCATAAGAGACGCTGACGCGTTGTGCCCAGCACGTGGACAGGAAGCAGCTGCTTCTCGCCAGTGAGGCACTGGGCACGAGGCACATTCCCCCAGGTGTATGGTCCCTTCCTCCCTAGCGCCCGTGTTCTCCAGGAGCCGCGAGACAGCGGTACCTCTGGGTGTCTGACCCCCAGCTCAGTCCTGGCCTCACTTTCAAAGATCTCAGGTCGTCACGTTTATTTCCTGTCGCAGAATTTATGTCCCAGGTCAAGGCCACAAAGGAAAATATGCAAAAAGGACGCAGAGAAGAGACTAATGAATCCATTCCACAATAACCTCTGGGTCCTACTATGCACCACCCCCCACTAGGTGGTCCGTGGCGAAGCAGCAGCAAGAGGCTTTCAAGCTGGCGGACTGGACCCATCGAGGGAGGACAGGGCGGATGCGCTAACCCCTGGGCACACTGACACACAGTCAACCCCCTATGTCCCCTTTGGGCTCTGGCATCACCCCTCTGTGGCCTTTTCCCCCCAAAGCACAACATGAACGGCACCCGATTCTCAGGCGCCGGCAGAACGCTGGCCTTCAAGTTTGCGATGTTCGGTGCAACCATGACAACGGGTGAGAGTGAATGAAGGGTCTCTTGACTTCATGTACAAAGTGATTTTTTGTTTAAATATCGTATTTTCCGGTGTATAAGACGACTGGGCGTATAAGACGACCCCCAACTTTTCCAGTTAAAATATAGAGTTTGGGATATACTCGCCCTATAAGACGACCCCCAACTTTTGAGAAGATTTTCCTGGGTTAAAAAGTCGTCTTATACACCGGAAAATACGGTATATATTTTATTGATTTTTTACAGAGAGGAAGGGAGAGAGAGAGTTAGAAACATCGATGAGAGAGAAACATCAATTAGCTGCCTCCTGCACGCCCTCTACGAGGGATATGCCCGCAACCAACATACATGCCCTTGACCGGAATCGAACCCGGGATCTTTCAGTCCGCAGGCCAATCCTCTATCCACTGAGCCAAACCGGTTTCAGCTGCAGTGATTACTATAAACATTTATTGCAGCTTCCCACAGCAGAACTGAGTTTGCAATGCCAGGACCATCTTGGGATCTTCAGAGGGGAACGGGGGACAAGAAGCAAGCCACTGCCCAGAGGGGGGCCACCCCTGGGGAGCCAATGTGTCCCCAAGA
Source organism: Lasiurus cinereus (assembly GCA_011751065.1). Lineage (NCBI taxonomy): Eukaryota > Metazoa > Chordata > Mammalia > Chiroptera > Vespertilionidae > Lasiurus > Lasiurus cinereus. The sequence continues at coordinate 285,193 of JAAGEH010000190.1, read as the reverse complement.
GCTCTGGCTAGGCCACACTGCAGGGGACCAGAGCCGCTGGCCAGGAGCTTCCCAAGGGAGAGGACGCCCGGGGGCAGGCTCAGGGCACCATGTGCCACCACTTGAAGGAGAAGGGCTGCCGGCGCACGTTGGTCCCGCAGTGCACCTCGCCGTGCTGCAGGTGGTACGGCGTGAAGTCGTCGATGAAGGTGCAGTGGAGGCCCAGCGGCTCCAGCAGGGACCGCACCTTCTCCTCCAGGCAGCAGCGGCCGTGGACGATGGGCCCGAAGGGCTTGGGGATGCCCAGGTACTTGCCCAGCACCAGCATGTTCACCTGCAGAACCGGGGGGCAGGGGGGTCCCAGGTCAGAGGTGATGGCGTGCAGCCTGCTTCACTACCCCAGCGCCCCCTCCTTCTGACCTTCAGAAATAACAGCCCCCCTGCAGGAAACTGAGGACCACACGGTATAGTGGGCTACCTCAGACCACCAGCTAGTCTAGACTCCCACCCACGTCTGTCAAACTCTGGGACCCAGGCTTCTTCCCCACCCCCCACCTTCTGGCCAACTCTTTACTCAACGAGCTCAGCTCAAATGCCAGGCCCCTGTGTGAAGGCGCCTGCGAATCCCCATACGCCTCCTGGCTGCTCCCATAGCTCCAAGCCCAGTGCCTGGCACACAGTAGGCCCTTAATAAGTGTCTGTTGAATGGATGAATGTGACATCCCTTTTGTAGCATGTGCTGTCTATGATCACTTATGCAAATGGCTGTTTCCTCCATTACACTGGGAGGGGGCCTAGTGAGATGGAAAGACTGGGATTTGGGTTTGGAGCTCAGCTCTACTACTCAGTAGCTGTGTGACCTCGGGCCAGTCCCTTCCCCTCTCTGAGCCTCAGCAGCACAAGGAGCCCTACACTGTTGCCATTGCTATGACAGTTAGATAAGGGCACTGTGTGTGTGCTGGCACACAGTAGGTGCACTCAGTCTCCAGGGCTCAGGAATCACTGAAGAGGCATCTCATTGTCCGCGCTCAGACACAGCCCACACCGAGTGCCCACACCCTCAGTTTCTCTGCCTGCCCCCCGCCCTCGCCCGCCTCCCACGCTGGCTATGAGAGCCTCCCCACAGGGGTCTCAGGCAGTCAGGCCAGAGTCTGCCCGCACACAGCACCTGAGACCCTCCTCCCCCCAACCCCCCACAGCACCTGAG
>JAAGEH010000190.1:252819-281148 GCA_011751065.1 Lasiurus cinereus | reverse complement strand
TTCCCTTCCTTCTTTCCTTCCTTCTTTCCTTCCTTCCTTCCTTCCTTCCTTCCTTCCTTCCTCCCTCCCTCCCTCCCTTCTTTCCTTCCTTCCTTCCTTCCTTCCTTCCTTCCTTCCTTCCTTCCTTCCTCCCTCCCCTTTCTTTGTAGCTGTTTTCTTGCCTCAGGTCCCCTGGCCTGTGAACCCGAGGCCCTGTTCACGCAGCAGCCCCGGCGCCGAGCCCGGTGCTGGGCGCACAGCAGCAGCCGGTGCCTGAGTGGTTCCATCTGGCAAGGGGAGGACACCGTGAGGGCAGGGCACAGTGCCCACCTGGAAGAACAGGGCGGGGCCCACTTACTCTTGACCCCCTCGAAGAGCAGAGCCTCCCCGTGGCCCTCCTTCAGCTGCTCCTGGAACAGTTTGTAGCAGGACCTGGGGCTGGCCAGGAGCAGCCGGAAGCCCTGGAGGCAGAAACGCTGGGGTCAGAGGTCAGCCTGGCCCAGGGGGGCTCCCAAGGTGCCGGGGGTGTGGCTTGGACCCAGCAGGCCGCCTCCTCCAGGCCCCCTCCCCGGGGGTGGGGAAGGCAGAGGGCAGAGTTTGGGGGCTCGGGGAGGAGCACCTTGTGCGCGGGGACGAAGCTCAGGAACTCGTCCACATGGCCCACGAACAGCCAGTCGGAGTAGAGCTTCACGGGGGCCTGCACCTGCTGGGCAGCCAGGAAGTCCTGCAGGGCCTGGTGCATCTCCTGGCTCTTGGCGCTGCCCACACAGGACGAAAGGAGTGTTAGAGGGGCGGCGAGGGGTCAGGAGGGAGGGCTCCGCAGGACTGGGGGCCTCAGCCAAGGAACCAGGAAGGGGATTCAGGAGTCGGGGCTGTTTTTATTATCCTCTAACATTTGAGGGATTTAGGCATTTTCATCCCAGTTTCATTGGGGAAACTGAGGCAGGGAGTCAGTAAGGTAAATAGGACCAGAGCTTAGTCTCAGAAAGCACTGCCTGTTGACCCAGCCTACATGCTGGTGTGAATAAACATGAGTTTGGGGCTGATCCTCCCGTCCCTCCTAAACCACCCCCCCCACACACACACACTCCCCGTGTTGGTGATCTCTTGTTAGCTGTGTGGTCTTGGGGTGTGCCTGTGCCTTTCTAAGCTCCCGTTTTCTCCTTGCTCTGGCCTCCGAGGTCCTTTGTGATCTAGCCCTTTGCTCTTCCTCTTGCTCAGTCTGTGTCAGCCACGCTGGCTTTCTTAATGACACTGAGCCCATCCTGCCCCAGGGCCTTTGCACGTGCTCTGTCATTTGCCAGAGACCCTCTTCCCCAGATCCTTGCACAGTCACATCCTTCTTGTCATCAGGACTCAGTTCACTAGCCTCCTCCCAGAGGAACCTGCCCTGGCTGCCCGACGAACACAGCCCCATCTCCTCTGCCCTCTCTTCTTTACTCTGTTCGCTCTTCGCAATCTTTTTACGTGTTCACTTTTCTGTGTCTCCCCAACTCCCTTAGTGGCAGGGACTTGTCTGTCACGCTCCTGGCTGCACTCCTTCCTGCCTCCTAGCATAGTGCCGGGCACCTAGTAGGTGCTCAGTGAGTGGTCCCTGGCCTAAGAGTGTATGTGGCAGTCAGTGCAGGGAGGTGACCTTGGGTCTGTGGGGATCCTGAGCCACATCCCGGCCCTGCGCTGAGATTCCTGTCACATGCCCTACAGTGTGTGGAGCCCTTTGGGTTGGGAGCAAGTAGGCAAGGCTGTCCGTCTGGCCTCTGCTTTTGCACGGCTCCCCTGGGTCCTGGCCACCCCTCCTTACCTGGGGTAATTGCTGTCCCCAATAAGAACCCTGCCCAGCGGGTATTTCTTCTTCCCAACGGTGACTGGGGGGCTCACTTCCAGGTTCCCAAAGGAGTCGAGGTCGGTAACGCCCCCCGTTTGGGGGCCGCGAGTCACATAGCCAAAATCTGGGCCCTGAGCGGGGAGAAGCGCATGCTGAGAGTCAGAGCACCGAACCCCTGGGTGAGAGAGGGCGATCTGAGTGGCCAGATTGGCTTGGTCTCAGGAGGATGTTGGTCACCGACAGCAGCTGGCCCACCGCAGGCACCGTTATCACCTTGAAATGTCGAAGGCTCACTGGGTCAGTGTCCAAGCAGAGGCCCGGGCATCAGTGGGGTCCCGAGTGCCTGCCAGCCGCCTGGTAAGCCCCGTTTATTAACGAGGGCATGATACCCACCACATGCCCCTTTCTCTTCACGCTGCAGAGAAGATGCCAAGCCCAGAGTGGTGTGTGGCTGCTTTCGGTCCCCTGTTCCTCCCCCTGTCCTCCCCGTCTCAGGGGGTGGTGCCTGCCTCTCACAGAGGTCAAAGCCAAGGTCACAGTGGCCCTCTCCCTCACAGCAGTCAGGATGGCTTCCCGAAGGAGGCATTGAAGCAGAGACTTGTGGGTTCGGAGGCAGCCAGACACACACACGGGGAAGACCATGGCAGGCAGAAGGAATGGCATAGGCAGAGGCCACTGGAGGAGAGAACAAGTTGAGGAAACTTGAAGAACAGGAAGAAGGCCAGGCGAGCGACAGGGAGAGTGACCTCAGTGGGCTGCCTGTCGATGCGTTTCAATGCCGTTCCCGGCCTATTCCTGAGTGCTCTGAGTCGGAACATCGCAGACGAGCTTGGCTACGAGGCCATCGCCTGTGCTGAGGGGTCTGTCTGTCTGGCAGGACTCTGGAGTGAAGTCACAGACTCTGACCTTTGTCACACTTGGGATAACAAAGTGGGAGAGGAGGCGTTGAAACCAGGAGCAGGGCCCGAGTCTCAGCGGCAGCTGGCTGGGCCTCACGCAGGGTCCCCTGGTTCTGGAACAGTGAGGCTCCGTGAACTTGACACCTGTGCACCGCACGGCTCGGAGCAGGAGAGCAAGCCATAGGTGCACAGTGACTGAGTTCAAGTTAGCTTTCCTTTCAAAGCCTCCCGTGTGGGCAGGGCCCCCTCCCCTTCCCTTGGGGTGCAGAGTGCTCCTGGGAAAGCCCTTCATCATAGCCACGCTGGCACCCTACACTCTTGCTCCATTTTCCCGGGGCTGTGGGGGCAGAATGCAGGCCTGAGCTCCTCCCGGAAAAGCAGAGGCGGCTGGTTAAGAGTGCTCAGGGAGGCAGACTGGCCTGCTGTGAATCCCAGCTTCTCCCTTCTCTTTCTATGAGACCTTCGGAGAGCTGCTTTACCTCCCTGAGTCTCAGCTTCTTCATCTATAGCAGTGGTTCTCAACCTGGGGATCGCGACCCCTTTGGGGGTCGAACGACCCTTTCACAGGGATCGCCTAAGACCTTCAGAAAATGCAGATATTTACATCACAATGCATCACAGTAGCAAAATTTCATGGTTGGGGGTCACCACCACATGAGGAACTGTATACAAGGGTCTTTAGGAAGGTTGAGAGCCACTGTTCTATAGAATGGGCCTAGGATAGCCTCGGCGTGAAGGGGGTCAGACGCATGAAGTGAGTCAGTGCATGCGCAGCCAGTGTGACTGTTCTCATTCTGAGTTTGCACAGTCCCGCCAGGCGGCCCAAGCATAGGATTTAACAACATGTCACCACACCTGACCCCGCAAACACATGGAAAGTCTTTGGCTGATAAAGTCACACCTGGGAAATGACCACTCTGACCTTGAACCAGCCCCCCCCCCCAGTGGGGCCCCTGCCAAGCCAGACCCCCCCCCCCCCCGCCCAACAAGACAGAGCCTCCAGCTGCCTGCTGGGGAAGGTTCCGGCCAGCCCCACCCCACCTTGCAGCAAGAGCATCATCCGTGGAAAGAGGATGCCAAGTCTGAACCTCGTCCTCAGCATTATCCTGAGGATGAGGTGAGCTCGTGGCTGCAGAGGGCTTTGGGAAAGAAAGAGCCAGATCCCACCACGGTTATAACACAACTAGAGGCCCGGTGCACAGATTCGTGCACATTGAAAGCAAATTTAATTAGAAGGTGGCTGGTGGCGCGGGACTGGGTGAGATGGGCCACACACACCCTGGAGCCAACCGCCTGTGGTCCCTCCCCGACCTGCTGCACCTGGGGTGGCACCGGGGCTTGAAGGGTGTCTGTGGATTGAGCAGGGTCCCTCCAGCAAGTGGAGTCCCTTGGCCTGGCCTGGGGGGATCGGGCCGAAACTGGCAATCCCACACCCCCTGAGGGGTCCCAGAGTACGAGAGGGCACTCTGCAAAGTGGCTGTCACTCCACAGCGCCTGTATTGAGTGTCTGCCCCTGGTGGTCATTGCACATCATAGCTACCGGTCGGATGGTCGAATGGTCAGCCAGTTGCTTAGGCTTTTATATGTATAGATAACACAATGCACTTGGATGATCGCTGCTTGGGCAGGAATCACACCTGGGGGAGCTGGATTTGAAGCCGGAGAAGGGGTGTGGGGAAACAGGCAATGAAGAAGGAGGCCTCAAAGCAGGGGTCTCAGCCACCGGTGCCCCACCAGCACCTACCAGCAGGCACTTGACCGGGAACTCCTTCAGGCCTCTGTTCCTCGGAGAGTCGAAGACGACAGGCATCACTTTGTGCGGGGCCTGGATGTAGCCGATCTCCATCTCATCCTGGGCACAGTGAGCGGGAGGGAGGCTGGTCACGTGCTGCCGGGGTGTTAGCACGCAGCTCGGGGAGGGGCGGGTAGGACCCTCCACCCTTTCTCCCCGTGGCGACCAAGGACAAGTTCATGCGAGATGCTGGATCCCAGGGGAGGGGCTCTGAGAAAGCAGCGCTCATTGTCCTGGGTTTGCACAAACGTGTTGTGAAATTCTGAGGGTCCTTCACGCCACTCCTCGGGAGTGTCTCGCTGGGTCCTGGGGACCCATCCTGAGTGAGCCTCAGGGACTGTCCTGGAGGTGAGATCCAAGGAACTGGGGGCTTACCATCCCCCGGTTAGGAGGTGACAGGAAGGGAGGGGTCTGTGGGAACACGGAGGAAAGGCTGCGAGGGTGGGGCATTGCTGAGCCGAGCCTGGAGAGCAGGCGTGGGAATGGCCTTCTCCGGAGGGGGGCAGGTTCGGGGAAGGAGCAGAAATGAACCGGGTGCAGATCTGCCCATGTTGGAGCAGACAGCTGCGACACTGGGCAGAAGTCACTTAAGCTGCCCCAGGTGAAATCACCACTCCTGGACGCCAAGAATGGAGGCCTATCAGCCGTTTCACGAGGTTCGCCCTGATTTAACGCAGAGGGGATGACCAGAGAGGAGGAGAGGGTGTTGGGGGTTGGGGGCAGTGGAAAGAGGCATGAATTCCCACGGGGGGTTGGGCACATTTACGGAGCGGGGAGCTCTCGGGCTGGGAGTGGGCAGGCGTGATGGGGACGTGGGGATGAGAAGGGGGTAGGTGGTGAGAGAGAAGGAACAGCATAGGCAGAGGTCTGGGGCTGGGTGGCGGGCAGGTTATAGGCTTGGACCAGCAGAGCCTCGCAGCAAAGCACGGGCACAGAAAAGAAGTTCGGTTCAGCCCACTGGCACTGCCCAACACCAGGCACTGGGGTGCTGAGGTGAAGGAGACTCGGCCTCTGCCCTCAGGGAGCTCAGGGTGTGATGGACATGCCTGGCATGGAAATAGGATGGTGCTACAGTGTTGCCTGTGGGGTGGCAGACTGGCACCTGTGCACCGTACCACTCCGCGCAGGAGAGCAAGCCATCGGTGCACAGTGACCGAGTTCAAGGTAGCTTTCCTTTCAAAGCCTCCTGTGTGGGCAGGGCCCCCTCCCCTTGCCTTGGGGTGCAGAGTGCTCCTGGGAAAGCCCTTCATCATAGTCACCCTGGCACCCCACACTCTTCCTCCATTTTCCCAGGCCCCTGGAGGCAGGCTGAGGAGGGGATGATGGGAGCAGGGGCGTGGCCCGGTCTGTGGCTGAGCTCGGAAGCTTTGAGGCAGGTCCAGAGGTCACTGAGAGTGTTTAAACCAGAAGGCGGCCTCCATCCTGGTGACGTTGCTGGGCATGCAGCAGCCCAGGCAAGGTCAGGCAAATCCATGCCGGAGTCCCCTATGCCAGGACCCTCAACCGTTCCAATTCCCTGCCCGTCTGAGGAAGGGTGGCCTTGAAGGCTCTAGGCTGGAGCCCCCTGGAGCCTGGGTCCCCCAGTGACCCTTGACCTAAGGGTCATGCTGCTCACCCCACAGGGCCACGAACCTGCATCCACTGGTCCTCCATGTTCTCCTCCAAGGAGCATACCGTCAGCTTGCACCGGGCTTTCTTGGCCAGAGCCGTCAATGACGTCACAAAGTCCTCGTTTTCCAACGTCCTCGAAAGAGCAGAGAGGCAAGGCCTCAGTGTTCCGAACCCGGCAGCCAATGCGTGGCCCAGATCTGAGGGGGCAGGGCCCCTGGGCTGGAGCAAGAGCTCGGGCCTGGCCGGAACTGGGGAGGCACACAGTGGGGGTTCAGAAGACGTTGAGGCCTGCAGGGACACCTGGCTCGTCCCATCTCTCTGCTCTTTGCAAATATCATCTCATTAAACCCCCGTGACAGTCCGTGAAAGAAACCAGTGGGTTTCCTCTTCCACCCAGCGGGGAGGTCAATGCTCAAGGTCATGCAGTCGAGGGACGGCGCTGGGATTTGAACCCAGGCCTCCCTGGCTTCCAGCCTGTGTCCTGATTACCTGGTTACACTCTCACCCCTTCCTCCCTTTAAGCATCAGAAGAGGAGAAGGAAGGGGTCCCGGCACCCCAGCATACTCCAAAGGGGCCTCTAGGCTGTGGACTGCACACCGAGACTTCCCAGAGCAGGTTGTTAAATACCATTAGCCCCTCTCCTCCCCCTCCTCCCCCCCACTCCTCGGTTACAAGATCCAACGTTCAGAGGTTGGCTGGGAAGGAGCCCTTTAATTGAGTCCCAGCAGTTTCTGGGGCAGACGATCCAAGGCCACACTCTGAGCAACTCACGGGCTGAGGGCCCTCATCCTCCGGCCCCTGAAGCTAAAAGCAGCCCTCAGCCTGCCTGTGGACAGAGCAGCCACCGCACAGATCCCTACCAGGTCTGCCCTGCCTCTGAGCGGGTCCAGACAAGCCGAGACCCTCAGCCAGTGCAGTGGGGTTACGCTTGCCCCCATTCACACAGCCAGCGCATAGGGGGAGGGTCCTGCAGCCACAACCCTGGGCTCCTGGGCTCTGGCTCCCCTTGGTGCATCTAGGCCCCGCCCCCAGCACCCCAGAGCCCCTTACCTGCACACATACACCTCCTTTGGGGGCTGAGTGTTGGGGGTCATGATCCAGGGGGCCACACGGAAGGCCACACTATCTTGGAACACCAGGGCCTTGGGGAGCTCCTGCAGGGAGAGGGGCGGGAGGGGTTTGTCACAGAAGCCAGGGTCCCCACCTACCCCCTCCCCTGCTGGGCCGCTGCCTGAGCCCAGGCCCCTCTGCCTCCACGTTGGCCTACCGGGTTGGCCGCGTCGAGCAGGGAGAGGGTGAGGAAGATGAGGCCGGGGAAGGTGGCGTCCGGGAAAGCGAGGCCCTCCACGTAGAAGTCTGTGCTGTGCTGGCCGCCCAGGAGCTCCAGGGCGTGTGAGGGCTGCTGGGGCCCCAGGATCGCCTGGTACCCCGAGGGCTGTTTGCCCCCTAGGAGAGAACAGGGAGGCTCAGGTCTGTGTCGCCCTGAGGGCCCCTCACAGCTAAATCTGCCTGAAGCTTCCCCTTAAATGAAAGGGACTAAATCCCCAACTGGGACATGACCCCCACCCGGCCTGGGTCCCCAGAATGGAGTGACACGGGTGCCTGAGCCACTTCTAACATACATTATGGTTCATTCATTGTTTGTTCATTCATTCATTCATTCATTCATTCGTTCGTTCGTTCGTTCCTGAGCACCTGCTCTAAGCCGACACCTGGGGAAACCAAGGAGACCGTCCCTGTCCTGGTCCCCAGGGAGGGCGCAGTGGCTGGGTGAGTAGGGAGGAGCAAAGACAGGCAGCATCATAGATGGCGGTCCGTGCTGTGCTGGAGGGAAGGCTACCTGGAGGAGGCGATGCCTTGGCAGAGGAAGGAGCTGGTTTGTCACTAAACCACTACGTCAGTCAAGTCACCTCGGTCTAGAATGTGAGTCAAATCAAGTCATCTCCTGCACCAAACTCGCAGACACCACCTCCCGGCTCCCACAGGCGAGAAGCCAAAGTCCCCCATGCCTACCTGACCCATCTGCCCCTCTGCCCTTTCTCCTCCCCCCGCACCTTCCTCCTGCCCCTGGCACACTGCACTCCCGATGCACCGGCATCCCTCAGCCCCCGGGCCCTGTCCTGCCTCAGGACCTCTGCACTCACAGGTCCCTCTGCCTGGGCTGTCCTTCCCCAGGGTGTGCATGCGGCCATTCCCAGACCTCCTTCTGCTCAAATGACACCCAAAGTGGGACACCTTCCCTGACCATCCTCTCCCCCAACTCCCTGATCCACTCTCACCCACATCCTTTCCCTGGTCCAGTCTCAGGCCCTGTTTACTTAATTCTTCCTCCTCATCTCCCCGCCCTCTGGAGGGAAGCGGCCCCCGGGCAGGGACTGCGCTGTGGTCTCTGCTCTCGGCCCTGTGCCTGGCACTGAGCCTGGCGCTCCCATAGCTACAGGTGCTCGTGAGCTGCTGAGACGTTACTGTGGGATGTTGGAGAGCAGACGATAACCTAACACAGTGGTCGGCAAACCACATGCGGCTCTTTGGCCCCTTAAGTGTGGCTCTTCCACAAAATATCAGCCTGGGCGAGTTTATTTTGAAGTGGCGTTAGAAGAAGTTTAAGTTTTAAAAACGGCTCTCCAAAGAAATGTCAATCATTGCGCTGTTGATATTTGAGCTGTTGACGAATGAGTTTGCCGACCACTGTCCTAACACATGCAGTCAGTGTGGATGCAAGAATCTCCTTAAACAAGAATCCTGTGTGTGTGTGTGTGAGAGAGAGAGAGAGAGAGAGAGAGAGAGAGAGAGAGAGAGAGAAAGAGAAAGAGAGAGAGAGAGAGAGAGAATAGTGACAGCGGCAACAGTCCTTGGGAGGGGAGTGCTTTCTCTCTCAGAGCTCCCAGCTCAGACATCACCTGTCAGTGAGTCTGCCTTCTGTCTGTGCCCCTTCTAGGAGCGGGTGGGCAGAGCCACTGTCTGTTTGCTCCTGACTCTGCCCTCGGGTCCTGAAACCTGGCCCATAGTAGGTGCTCAGGAATTGTTTGCCAAAGCGGGTGGGAAGGGGCTGTGCCCGCGGCGGGGGCAGGAAGGGAGCATGGACGTGCCGGCCCGGGCCCACTCACGGCTGGCGTGGAACACCCGGACTTTGTCCATCTCGGATTTGGCCACGTGGAGCACCAGCTGGTGCCGCGAGAAGAAGTCGCGGGGCGTCCGCGTGCTCAGCGTCACCAGGGACATGTCCTGCAGGTCTGGGCGAGAAGGTGGGGCCTGAGAGGCAGCCCCGGAGCCCGGCCCTCCCCTCCCTGCTGGCGGACCGCCCTTCCCCTGCCACCGGCTTCGTTTTCTCCATGCCCTGTCCAGGGGTTCAAGGATGCTTTTCATTGTGGAATGAAAGCTCCTCGAGCTGATGGTCTTCTCCGGCTGGATGAGCTTCGGAGGGAAACCCAGCAAAGCCTCCACCTTATGTATGAGTGTCTTGCTCACTGAACAAAGCCCCCAGAACCCAGACAAGCTGGAAGCATCTAGAACAATGACTAGCCCAGGGCAGGGGTGGCTAGTATTTGTGGGGTAAATAAGGGTAAGAGTTGTCCCTGGGCCTGAGCGGGAAGCAAAGTCTGTGAACCATCTGGAGTCATGGCCCACAAAGGCGTGGGGAGAGCTGAGCTGGACAATAGTCACGGGTGAAGGGCATGGGGTGGGCGGGGTTTGAACCCTGGGCCTGGGGGGCCTTAGAGGGAGTTATTTCAGCTTTCGGCACCTGTTTCTTCATTGGTAAACAGGGCTAGGAGTAGTGCCCACCCAGAGGGAAGGGTGAGGTCATCTGCATAACAGGCTTATGACAGTGCCCAGGCCCTGGGAGTGCCCACAAAGGTACCAGCTGTCTGTGTGCCGGGCACCGGGCACAAGCTGCCCCATGGTATCAGGCCGGGCCACCTGCAGGCATCTGTTGCCATGGTATCCTATCAATTCCTCGCTGGCCAGCCTCGCCCCCTCACCCCCTTCTCCAGGGAAGGTGGGCAATGTGCCTTCCGCCTGCCACACCTGAGAGGTGTGCCGGCGGAGATCCGGCCCCATCACCATCCTTGTGCCCCTAAACCAGGCTGGTGTCGGGATGCCCAGGTTCAGATCCTGAGCCTACGACTTCCTAGCTGGGTGACCTTGAGGAAACTGCTGAACTTCCCCGGGCCTCGGTCTCCCCATCTGTAAAGTGGGGAGGAAGACAGCACATGTGACTGATTCTGAGTTGTCAGAGTTGGACCCGCACATGCAGGGCCTGGGGCTGCTCGGACCTGGGTTTGGGGAAGGAGCCAGGCTTTCCTTTTGAATTATTTTGGGCCCCAGTTTTGACCCAAAAGCAGAACTTTGGGTTGGGTAGCGTGTGTGTGGGGGGGGGGGGGCATGGAAACTGGGCCCTGGAGGAGGCATTGGGGCTCAGTGCAGTGTTGCTCCTAATTCTTCTCTGGCGGCTGTGTGGCCTTGGGCAGGTCTCATGCCCTCTCAGGACCCTTGTCCATTCCTTCTCCTGTACCATGGACACCCCAACAAGAACACGCCTCCATGCCGAAACCGATTTAGCTCAGTGGATAGAGCGTCGGCCTGTGGACTGAAGGGTCCTGGGTTCACTTCCGGTCAAGGGCATGTATCCTGGTTGCGGCCACATCCCCAGTGGGGGGCGTGTAGGAGGCAGCTGATCAATGTCTCTCTCTCATCGATGTTTCTAACTCTCTATTCCTCTCCCTTCCTCTCTAAAAAATCAATAAAATATATATATTTTTAAAAATATAAAAAATAAATAAAACGAACACGCCTCCAATAATCCCAATTTCTGAGGGCGGGTACAAGGCTCAGGACCGCAGGCTTTGTTCAATGACGAAGCTCTGTTCCTCTAGTGCTTGGGGTCTTTACCTTCTCTGTCGAGCACTCTGTCATCCATGCAGTCCATGGCCGAGGTTCGGGGGTTGTCTCGGTCACAGTTCACCAGCAGGATGGCGCCTTGCCCGCGGGGGCCCCAGGTCCAGGTCCTCTGTGGACGCCCAGCAGAGACGGGGCACCCTTAGAACCTGTGTGTGTCCCTGTGCCCCCATGCCCAGCAGCCCAGGACCTCGCACACCGGTCCCATCTCTTGCTCCCACATCAGGTCCTTCTTTGGTCCCCACGTGTGGCTTTTTGCCCTCAAAGTCATGACCAAGTTCACCAAAAATGCAGCCCATCCACTTCAAACGAGGAGCCCGGGACAGTCCAACCGGTTTTCACAGCCTTTGAAAACGGTTGGATTGGCACACCGCACTGAGCTAAGTCCCTGGGCCAAGATTCTAATCTAAATAGTTACTCTTCTGCGCACTTTTAATGACTCACTCGCCCCAGGATGGGCACTATCCTTGGCAGCCGGTGGCCGTCTGGGGCAGATTAAAGCGCATGGGGCACCCTCTTGGGGCGGGGGCTGAGAGCCAGGGTGTCTTTTGCTGGTGGGAGGGTGTTCGTCCTCCGGGAGTGACTGCGTGTGGGGGTGTGGGGTGGGACGGAATTCTCCCCCCACTTTGCACGGAACCAACAAAGGGATCTGAAGCCTTGACGAGTCATTTCCTCTTGATGTGAACACAGCATCAGGGCGGTCCCTGGGGTCTATCCATGCACCCCAGTTAAGACTCCCCTCACCTACAGGCCCCACCCCTCTCTCTCCGTAAGATATATTCCCTGCTCTCCCTGGCTCCTTCCTACCCCTGCCCCTCCGCCTCCTCCTTTCTCTGTCATTCACCCGATGTGGGCAGCATCCTGGGATCCTCCCCGACCAGGCATGGAGGCCGGGGGGAGGAGGGGGACTTTTGTGCCAGGAGTGGACACCCGCCTGCAAAGTTTCCTCTCTGCGGCACATTAACTGGGTGACTCTGGTTTTCGGTTTGTAGGGCAACACGCTCTCTGAACTCACAGCCGGTCAAAAACCCAGCTTTGTAGAAGAGGTGGAAAGTACGTATGTAAACCCAAGTGATGATGGTGTTTTAAATGTCCTTTTTCTGGTTCTTCCTGAACTGGGTCTTCTGGTGAACACGGGATTGTGTGAGGCAGCCCGCCAGCCCGCCCATCACCACCAGGGGGCGCCAGAGGAGAGCCCAGTGGAGCTGCAGGGAGCATTGTGCCCGTCAGTCAAGGTGGAGGTACCTGGCTCTTCCCGGCTCGGGTGGGCTTCACTTTGCCGGTGCGGGTGGTGTCCGCGCTCAAGGAGATCTCTGAAATCCACCAAGGGAGAGGAGAGCGTGGGTCAGGGTGCAGGGTAGGGGCTCTCAGCCTGACCCCTAAGGACAATCCTTTCCCTAACAGCGGTCGGCGAACTCATTAGTCCACAGAGCCAAATATAAACAGCACCACGATTGCCATTTCTTTGGAGAGCCAACTTTTTAAAACTTCAACTTCTTCTCACGCCACTTCTTCAAAACAGACTCGCCCGGGCCGTGGTATTTTGTGGAAGAGCCACACTCAAGGGGCTAAAAGAGCCACATGTGGCTCGCGAGCCGCAGCTTGCGGACCACGACCCTAGGAGACCCTCAGCACCAAGGCCTCGCTCTTTCCCTTCAGAGGAGGCACAGGTTCCAAGACCCTCGGGAAGGCGGGAGCACACAAAGTCTGCCTGCATTTCAGACAGCAGAGTGGGGGCTCCTGACCACGCCTATGCTCCCATGGGGCCCCCACCCCGGCTGGGAGGCCACCCAGACCCCGCATGGGAGGCCACCCTCAGGGGTTTCCGAAAGAACTCCCAGCCACCCCAACGGGATGTTTGGGGTGAGGCCCCTCTCAAGGCCGCTGTCCCAACTCCAGCCCCAGCGACCTTCGGTGGAGGACGCAGTGGTCACTTCAACCCCACCTGCTCTTTTGAGACCTCCTGGGAACAAATCCTGGCCCCAAACACACCCGCCTCTGTCCACGTGGCCTGGCTGAGAAAGCATCTGTCTGTTTCCAAGCTCTCCCTCCCTCATCGGCCACCTGACTGCACTGTCGTTCAGTGACACGGAGCCGTGATGGGGCACCTGGGGAGCTCACAGTGCGAGATGGGACCCGGATGGCTTTTTAAACACACCCACGTGTTACTGCAGGGCTAAGGCGGCCTGGTGCTTAGTGGCCAGGATGTCCCTGCTCCTTCATGAACCAGCTGAGTGACCACGGGCAACAGTTTTCTCATCCGCAAAATGGGACGATAGTACCAATTTCACTGGATCGTTGTTAAGGTTTAAGTGTAAAGTCTCAACACAGGGCCTAGTTTATAGCGTTAGTGCTTTATGATCATCGTTATCATCAGTATTATTATTATTTTTAAAATATATTTTATTGATTTTTTACAGAGAGGAAGGGAGAGGGATAGAAAGTCAGAAACATCGATGAGAGAGAGACATCGATCAGCCGCCTCCTGCACGCCCCACAGTGGAGATGTGCCTGCAACCAAGGTACATGCCCTTGACCAGAATCAAACCTGGGACCTTTCATTCCGCAGGCCAATGCTCTATCCCCTGAGCTGTACCAGTCTTGGCTATCAGTATTATTAAAATGTCTATCTTTGAAATGAATGTGTAATAATGAGTGACACTGATTAATGAAATGAAACCTGAAGTTTTCAGATACAGTCCACACATTTAATGCGCATTTAAATAATGATCATGTCATCATGTTGTTGTTCAAGATTTAGAAATATACTTTATTTAAAGCAGAATATTAAATCAATAGGAGTCTAGGTAGATCATTGATATTGCAAAAGTAATTGATGCCAATAATGGAATTTCAGGACCATTGGTGTATATTACTGCGTAAGACAATGTCATCATCTACATTTAAAAATATTAAGTAAAGTGTCAAAAAGATAAGACTCATTGAAAATCTGTGTACCATCTCCTGAGTTGAGAAATGAAATATTAAGAAGTGGAAGCACCAAAACTGGTTTGGCTCAGTGGATAGCGCATCGTCCTGCAGACTCAAGGGTTCCAGGTTCGATTCCAGTCAGGGGCATGTACCTTGGTTGCAGGCACATCCCCAGTAGGAGGCGTGCAGGAGGCGGCTGATCAATGTTTCTCTCTCATTGATGTTTCTAACTCTCTATTCTTCTCCCTTCCTCTCTGTAAAAAGTCAATAAAATATATATATTTTTAAAAGAAGTTGAAGCTTCCTGCAAAGCCCTCTCTCCCCAGTTGTACCTTCTGTGGCTCCGGACTGAGGAGGGAACTTTAGGAACCACCAGCTCCGTGGCTGGCTAGAAGCTGTGCCTTTTCTCCGCTCGGTCTGAGTGAGCTCCCGGAGAAAGACTGGGGCGGGGGGGGTCCTGGCCACTTACCCACGCCGGTGATATAGAGCAGGGTGTGGACTGGGTCTGTCTGCGGTCCGTAGTATGAAACCTGAACCTATGGGACAGCAGGAAACCACTCATGACTTCTCTTAGTCATTCAACAAACACGAGCGGCCCCTGGCTGTGTGCCTGATCACGGCAGGATGCTGAGGGGACCTAGTAAATAAATAGGAGGGGCAAGAAGTGGTCTCAGCCCTAAGGAGCACCCCAACTGGTGGGAGCGGAGGGGTAGCAACACACTCAAATGCATAGACGAGGGTCCTCTGGGGGCCCAGAAGTGGGGGGGCTCACGCTGCGGGGTGTGACAGGGAGACACACACTGAGGGGGATGTTCTAAGAGGAGCAGCTGGAGACGCGGTGGAAGAGGCGTGAGAGGGACAGCGTGGGTGAAAAGCCACCGAGACTGGCTCTGCAGGCAGAGGCTGGAGACCCGGAGAGCCAGCCCTCGGGAAGGCTGGAGCCAGCTCCCTGAGGGTCGGGGAGCCGGAGCTGTGGGTGGGGGGTGGTCTCTTCAGGGCAGGGGCCCAAAGCCCAAAATCCAGGACCAACGCATCTGATTGGCTTGGCCAAGCCAGAGGAGGGCGGAGCATCAGGACGGACCCTTCCAAGCTAAATGGCAGAGGGCAGTTTCCCTGAGCAAAACCAAGGAGCTGCCACTAGAAGAAGGATGTGTCCTGTAGACATTGGGGGTCCAGGGAAATGTCGCAGCCACTGTCTCCTTGTGTCTGGACCATGGCATCAGCCTCTAGCTGACTGCCTGGATCCAGTCTACTCACTCCACCGTAGCCACACAAATGCAGCCTCGCTTCTCCCTGGAGGACACATTTTCCTGGGCTTCCTGTTGCCTTCACCAAGTGGTGGCCCTGATGGAAACCCTTTAATACTGGCTTTCTTCCCCTTCCCCCTCTCCCTCTTCCCTTCCACTCTCCCTTCTCACCATCCAGATCTCTCCCAGTTTCCACAATGGGTCTCACCCAGAGTGAGCACACAGGTCACATCCCCTACATAAGAGCTCTCGCTCTTCTTTCCTTCTCTCCGGTGGGTCACTCAGACCGGTCTGCAGCTTGCCGCTTCCTCCAGGAAGCCTTCCCTGATTGCACCCTCCCCAACTTGCTCTGATACCCAAGCTCTGTGCTCCGACACCAGCGCAAACTCTCTGCCCCAGTGGGGAGCCTGCCAGGCCTGCCCTGCTGGGAGAACAAATGGCCCTCGGCCCCGCCCTCCGTGGGAACCCCAGAGGGTCTTGTCGAGCCCATCTACAGCCAATGAGGGGGCAGTGGTAAATGGTGGCGCCCCACAAGATAGGCCCACATCCTGATCCCTGGAACCGGTTAAGTGTGAGCTTATTTGGAGGAAAGATCTGAGTCGATGTAATTAAGGACCTTGGGGTGAGATCATCCTGGATGACGGGGGGAGGCCTGACTTGCAGTGACGAGAGAGAAACAGGCAGGGTTGACAGACTGTGTGGCACAGAGGCTGAGACCGGAGCGATGAGGCCCTGGTAGAGGAATGCCAACAGCCACCAGCCGCCAGAAGCGGCAAAGCAACCATTCTCCCTAAGGTCCCCCAGAGCGGGTATGGCCTGGCAACACCTGGATTTCCACGTCTGCCCTCCGGCCTGGCGGGAGAATAGAGCTCTGGTGTTCTAAGCCAACGGTGTGTGGTACAGCAGCCACGGGAAACTGAATACGCCGGCATGGACCCGAGTTTCCTAGAAACTCCATTCCTACTATTTAAATTTAATCATCAAATGTTAATTCTAGCTGAAACCAGTTTGGCTCAGTGGATAGAGCTGGCTTCCGGACTGAATGGTCCCAGGTTGGATTCCGGTCAAGGGCATGTACCTTGGTTGCGGGCACATCCCCAGTAGGGGGTGTGCAGGAGGCTGCGGGCTTCATAGCGCTCACGGCCACCTATAACTGCTCACCTACATAGTATCTGATTCCCTCGCCCATAGGTTGTAAGCTCGTGAAGGCTGCAGCGCCCCCGTCTAGTTTATTTCTGTATCTCCAGGGTCTGGCAGTGCTTGGCATACAGTAGCTGATTACAAAACATTTGCTGAATAAGTGAATATCACCAAAACCCTGGCCTACCTATCAATAACCCCCCGGCATCGCTGTATTGGCTGTGAGGATGCCATGGCTGGCATGAGCCATCAGGGGTTTTTTCAGAGAGGTGGACTCCCTCCCAGGGCTGGGCTCTGGGTCCGGGCAGGGCAGCCTGTGGGTAGCTGGCCTGCTGGCCTCCTCCCGCCCAGCCCGCCCCCAGCCACCACACTCACCTTCTGATCACCCATGCTGCTGCTGGCAGCCCTCGTCCGCAGGCTCACCTCCAGCCCGGGGTCCAGGGGCCACTTGGAGGGACCTGTGGGACTCTTCTTGGCCGGAGGGCGGTGGGCCACATCCACAACCACCTCTGGGGAGGCGTTGATGCTGAAGGAGGTGCAGCCCGTGGGGGCAGAGCTGGGAGAGGCACAGAGAGGGAGGACAGAGAGGCGTGGTGAGTCTGTCCCCCACCACAGCTCTCCCCAGCTGTTTTCCTTTTCCCAAAGAGCGTCCACACCAGAGAGCAGCCAGTCTGACCCTGGCCACGGGAGGCTGTCAGGGGGTCATGAGACACAAAACGAGTCCCCTGGTCCGGAGGGCTTACACTGGAACTAGGAAAATTGCAGAGAGGTGTGCACAGCAAAGACATGCACACGGATGTGTGCACAGAGCAACGTGCACTCCTGGAGGCTTACTCTCCACAAACACACACAGGGCTGTGCCCAAACAAAGAATCAGACAGGCTTCTGCTTCTGGAATTATGGCAGGCCAGTACTCTGAAGGGCCTTCCTTTTTGAAATGTAATTTTTATATATATATATTTTATTGATTTTTTTACAGAGAGGAAGGGAGAGGAATAGAGAGTTAGAAACATCCATGAGAGAGAAACAACTGTCAGCTGCCTCCTGCACACTCTCTAATGGGGATGTGCCTGCAACCAAGATACATGCCCTTGACTGGAATCGAACCCGGGACCCTTGAGTCTGCAGGTCAACGCTCTATCCACTGAGCAAAACTGGTTGCGGCTCAACTAATTTTTTAAAACATTGCTGTGATCATGAGAAGTCAGGAAAATCTCCAAAGACTCCCTTCTCTGCACACACACACACACAACTCAGTAGTTAAACTGAAGAACACCAAAGACAAAGAGAAGATCTTACAGGTATCCAGATAGAGAGGCCACATCATCTACGAAGGAATCACAGTCAGACTGAGAGCAAACTTCCCCATACCAACGATGAAGACCAGCAGACCATTGAATAATATCTTCAAAGTATATATTGAAAAAATAACTATTAGCTTAGAATTGTGTATATGACCAAGTTATATTTTAACAAAGACATTTTCAGGTGAGGAAGAGCTGATACTTTAAAATCAGCACACTTTCCCCAAACCAGTTTCTAAAGACATACTTTATGAAGAAGCTATCGGAGGCCAGAAGCATGGTCTAACAGGCCAGAAAGAATGGTGAGCAAATAAAATGGGAAATATACATTTTGTGTGTATAAAAAGAGTTTTCAAATATCAAAATGGTAACCCTGGTTGGTGTGGCTCAGTTGGTTGAGCATCATCCCATGCACCCAAAGATCACGAGTTCAATTCCTAGTCAGGGCATATACCCAGGTTGTGACTTTGATCCCTGGTTGGGATTTGTGTGGGAGGTGTTTCCCTCTCTCTGGCTCTCTCTCTCTCTCATCAATAAAAACATTTTTAAAAAATATCAAAATTATGGAATTAATAGTGTGTATATCTAGATTTTATAGTTAAAATTTTATGATTAAGTTTAAATAGTAGGGATGGAGTTCATAAAATTCTATACATGCAGAAGATACAATAATAAGAACAGGAAAATTCCATTCAAAATGGCAATAAAAGAGCAAAAGATAAAGGAAAAATAAAGACAAATAAAAATAATGGTAAAAACCTGTCCAGCCTGGCTGGTGTAGCTCGTGGTTGGTATTGACCTGTGAACCAGGAGGTCATGATTCGATTCCTGGTCAGGACACCTATATATAGGTTCAGTCCCTCATAAGGGGCATGCAGGAAGCAACTGATCAATGATTCTCTCTCATCACTGATGCCTCTATCTCTTCCTGTCTCTGAAAATTAATAAAAATTTTAAAAGTATCTATACATACAAATATTCAAAATAAATGTAAGTGGTTTAATGTTAATGGTTAAAAGAGAGTTTGGGATTAGATAAAGAAACAATAGCTATATACTATTTATGAGATACCCCTAAAATATAAGGACCCAGAAAAAATGAAGTACATTAATCCAATACTAACCAAAGGAGAGCGGGGGTAGGCATATTAATTCCAGACAAACAATGCACTGTTATCAATAGAGAAGATCTCAACCAAAGAATGAGGTTCAACTCATCTGGAAGATATTCTAAACTTGTATGACCTAATAGCATAACTCAATAGAGATATCAAGTAAAACTTGAGAGAAATACAGGGAGAAGTTGACAAATTCACCATCATGGGTGAAGATGTCAACTCCTCTTTCACAATTAACAATAGATTAAGCAGACAAAAAAGGAATACAAGTAACAAACTCAATTTAGGAGACATATATAGAATTCTGTACCCACAACTAGTAAATATACATTTTCCTCCCAAGCAAAGTACACATGGATCACTAAAAAAAAAAAAATATATATATAAAACCTCATAATTCACCATAAAGCAAGTTTTAACAAATATTAAAGGGCAGGTAACATATAGTATAGGGAGCATGTTCTTTCATCGCAATCTAAGGAGTCACTAATCCAGCCCAGCCCCAAGACCCATCTCCACGGGACCTGCACCATCGAATCCTCTCCCCATCACGCCAATCAGGAGGGATTTCTCCTCCAAATGAGATTTCTCTCTGCAGGGGGAATCACAGTGCCCCAAAGATGACTACATATCGATCCCCAAAACCTACACAGATGGTACCTCTCATGGAAAAGAGGACTTGCAAATGGGATTAAGGATCTGGAGATGGGGAGATTATGCTGGATTATTTGGGTAGGACCAGTGTAACCACAGAGATCTTTAGAAGAGGGGCTGGGCGGGGTAGAGTGAGAGGAAATGGGTGATGGAAGCAGAGGCCACAGTGATGCAATTGTTGGAAGGGGCCGTGAGCCGAGGAATGCAGGTGACTTCCAGAAGCTGCCAAAGGCAAGGGGAATGGATTCTCTCTGCCTCCACAAAGGCACACAGCCCTGCCGACACACTGACTTGAGCTCCGTGGATTTTAGCCCCCTGAGACCCATTTTTGAACTTCTGGTCTCCCAAACTGTAAGGTAATACATTTGTTTGTTTATTTATTTATTTATTTATTTATTTATTTATTTATTTTAAATATATTTTATTGATGTTTTACAGAGAGGAAGGGAGATAGTGAGAAACATTGATGAGAGAGAAACATCAATCAGCTGCCTCCTGCACAACCCTCACTGGGAATGCGCCCACAACCAAGGTACGTACCCTTGACCAGAATCGAACCTGGGACCTTTCAGTCTGTAGGCTGATGCTCTATCCATTGAGCCACACCGGTTTTGGCTGTTGTTGTTTTTTGTTTGTTTGTTTTCAGTTTTATTGAGAAACAGCATTTTGAGCAACGAGATCTGTGGTAACTTCTCACAGCAGCAATAGGAAACCGCTCACCCTCCCTTCCCGCACTTCTGCCCAGGGGTTCTCAGTCTCCCTTAGCCAATCTCTGGCCGCTCAGGTGATGGGCGGCTGGCTTCCCGGAAGGTGTCAGGCAACCACACAACAAGGGAGTCTCAGAAGCATGAGGGGTTCCCTGTGTCTCTGTGTAGAGGACACCCACATGTGTTAATACAAGACAACTCAGAGCTGACTCTTCCTGTCACGTCCAGGAGCCTCTGCAGAGGCGTCACTGCGCACCCGAGCCCACACGAGTGACATCATTCCTCCAGCTCCTGCACCCCGCATTTCCTTACCCACGGCGACACTCACACATATGGGGGCTCATGCGACGCTTCTAGCAAAGGGGGACCGCTCTGCCGGACACCTGGCCTGCATTTTATCAATTCAACTCTCCCCACCACCCAGCAAGGTGGGTGCTGAGTCTCCCATTTTACAGATGGGTAAACAGAGGCTCTGAGACACTGACAGGCCTGCTCCTGCTCCTCACTGTCACACTACGTGGTCTCCTATTGAGGAGGCTGGAGCTTCAGAACACCCACCGTGGTTGGGGGTCCCAGACCCCGCCCCCATTCTGGGCCTTTCCCAGGCCCCGTGGAAGCTGCGTGGATTTCACCGACCAGGCAGCCGTGCCCAGCAAGGCCAACCCTGCAGCGCTGAGAGGCAGGTGTGCTGGAGAGGCAGGTGGTTTAGGATCAGACAGGCCTGGGTCCAAAGCTCCCAGCTTTGCCACCTTCAGTTTGCATAACTCTGGGTGGATGGTTTTCCCTGCGGAAGCCTCAGATTACTCATCTGTAAAATGGGCACGATGCTAGTGTTCACCTTGCAGGGTCCTGAGAGGGTTAGAAATCCCTAGGGAAGGGTGGCATCTAGTCCTTGGGTCATGATACAGCCCTGACCCAGCCACACACACAACACAGAAAGCGCCTCAACAGGTTTCCAGGAATTCTGTTTGTATGTCATCCATGCATTTCCTGCTCCAGGGAAAGCACTTTCCCACAGAGAATGGAAATCACTAACAGAGTGGACAGCGGCTCGGGAACTGGCACCCACACCTGTGTGGTCTGTCCCCGCCTCTTTCTACCCTCGGCAGTCTGAGCCCCGTGGCAGAGGGCATGGCTTGAGCAAAGGTGTGGAGGCATGCACTGTGCCAGGAGGGCATCAAGGGCACATGCTGCTGAGGAGGGGGTGCCCACCCAGCTGTGCTTTAGGGACTGCTGTGCAGGGCAGGTTGAAGTGATGGGAAGCTGAAGCCGGTTTTGGCTCAGTGGATAGAACGTTGGCCCGTAGACCGAAAGATCCCAGGTTCGATTCCGGTCAAGGGCACGTATTGGTTGCAGGCACATCCCCAATAGGGGTGTGCAAGAGGCAGCTGACCGATGTCTCTCTCTCATCGATGTTTCTAGCTCTCTATCTCTCTCCCTTCCTCTCTGTAAAAAATCAATAAAATATATATATTTTTAAAAGATTTATAAAGAAAAGAAAAAAAGAAATTATGGGAAGGCTGGTCCAGAGACCCGAGTGGAGAGAGGAAGGTCCGAGACCCCAGCTGCCTGGGTCTGAATCCTCACCTACCAGTTGTGCGGCTCTCAGAGCCTCAGTTTCTCCTTCTGTAAAGTGGGATGACAACATGCCTACCCCCTAGGCTATGGAATGAGCCTCGTGTGGGAAGTGTGACGTGAATGTCAGCCGTGAGTCTGGGAGACCGCAGGGGAGGCTCAGGGTCTCCCCGAAAGAGGAGCCCCCCGATGAGGCTCTCTTTTCCCTTTCCACCTCCTTCTCGGTCTCCGCCTCCCCTCCTGGGAAGCCACCTTAGCAGTCACTGCTGTTCTCAGGCTGCCCGGGTCCAGGCCAGTGACACTTTGAAAGGAATTCCCCAGAAATTCCTGCAGGGGCCATTCTAGCATCACAGATGCCCAGCCAGGGCTGCCAGTATTATTATTAACAACAATAACGCCGACGCGGACCATGCGATACACACCCTCCGAGAGGGTTCCTGGACCATCTGATTTAACTAGATCTTGTCCCAGGGCTTAGCACGTAGTAGGTACTCAATTGGGATTTGTGGAATGAATGGCTGAAGGAATGAACAACTACAGGGATATGCCCCATACTGTGCTAAGAACTTACAAACATTTTCATGGTTTTTCCCATTTAATATCTTTAACCGCCCTATGAAGTGGGCATTATTCCCATTTCACAGACAAGGAAACTGAGGCTCAGGCTCAGAGGCCCAAAGCCACCCAGCTAGCCAACAGCAGGGCCAGGTGTCCCACCTCAGCCTCTCCCACGCCCGAGCCTGTCTCATCTCAGCCACGCTGTCAGGCACCCACGGAGGGACGCTTGGTTGCAGCCATGAACCAGGTCTGGGTCATGCAGTCCAGGGCCTGGCCTTGCTGCCGGAGCACACTTGCTGTGTGATCTTAGGCAAATCACAAACCCTCTCTGAGCTTCTTCTTTTTTTTTAATTGACTTTTTACAGAGAGGAAGGGAGAGGGATAGAGAGTTAGAAACATCAATGAGAGAGAGACATCTATCAGCTGCCTCCTGCACGCCCCCTACTGGGGATGTGCCTGCAACCAAGGTACATGCCCTTGACTGGAATCGAACCTGGGACCTCTCAGTCCGCAGACCGATGCTCCATCCACTGAGCCACACCGGTTTCGGCTCTCTGAGCTTCTGTTGCCTCGGTGATAATACTTGATTTGCGGTGAGGACCCCCAGGAACTCCCACTTGTACACGGCGAAGACCCCACTGCCCTGCGTCTGGGCGCCTCCCAGAGCCACTCAAGTCTCCCCTTTCCAGCTTCTCCCCGGCAGCCGCTACAGAGGCCGGAGCCCCAGCCAAGCGCCCGGCCCGCATCAGCAGAACCTGTTGGTCCAGCTTCACGGGACCTGCTCCCGCCCCCGGCGGTCCCCGCTCACCCGCAGACATCTAGCTGCGTCTCGGTGCCCAGCACACACACAGCGTAGGTGGGCTGCTCTGGGGCCACGTGGATCACTGTCCCCTGGGCCATGGCCCGGCCAGCTGGTCCTGGCTGCTGCAGGGAGCCCCCGGCTGGTTCCTTTGTTCTGCCCGGCGGAGGCCATGAGTCAGCACCTGCGGTTTATGCCGGTGGGTGAGCACCTCCCCGCTCAGGTCCCAGCTGGCACTCTCAGCCCCTCCTCTGCCCTGGACCTGCCCCTTGACCCCTTGGCTGTTGCTGCCAGCATCAGTGGCAGGCTGGCTCCCTCCGTTTCCCAGGCAGGGCAGAGGGCTCAGGACGCCTGGAGGTGGGGTCGCAGGTCTGGGTCCTCATGAACGCAGCCCCGCCCTGCCTGGGGCCGTGAACACCTGGGTGCAGCCAATCGTGCCTAACTAAGCCCACCTGGGCTCTCAGAGCGGCTGAGGCTAGGACAGGAGGAGGTTTCAAGATTTTACCCTGTTTCCCCAAAAGTAAGACATCCCCCGAAAATAAGACCTACTTCCCGTTTTGCCTCTCGCTCTGATATAAGGCATCCCCCGAAAATAAGACCTCCCCCGAAAATAAGACCTCCCCGATAATAAGGCCTCCCTCGAACATCAGGCCTCCCCGGAATATAAGACCCCCAAAGCTACCATAAGGCGTCTGACTCCTGATTTAAAGAGACCTCGCCCTGCCTAAACAGCTCCGGCTGCGCTGCGGCCAATCAGTGAGCTGGTTTGTGATGACAACAACTACAATACCATCTACAGGTAATAAATTTCCTTTTTTTTTTTTTTTTGTTCAACAATAAATGTGTACCGTATTCTTCTTCATGGAAAAATAAGACATCCCCTGAAAGTAAGGCCTAGCGCATCTTTGGGAGCAAACATTAATATAAGACACTGTCTTATTTTCGGGGAAACAGGGTAGGCAGCAGGTCACAGCCCGGGCGACACAAGCACAGACCAGCCTGGCAGGGGCAGGTCTCCCCCCGCTGGGGCACCCACATGGGTGCTGTCTGTGTGCTGGGTGCCTGGCCCTGCCCTTGACGTGGGGTGGCTCAGGGAGATAGCTGCCCGGTAGGGGCCGTTGTTCCCTCGTCTCATTGTCACAGCAGCTCTTGGCTGTCAGTGAGTTCTTTTTTTCCCTTTATTTCTTTAAATATATTTTATTGATTTTTTTTTTTTTTTTACAGAGAAGGGAGAGGGACAGAGAGCTAGAAATATTGATGAGAGACATCGATCAACCGCCTCCTGCACACCCTCTACTGGGAATGTGCCCGCAACCAAGGTACATGCCCTTGACCGGAATCGAACCTGGAACGCTTGAGTCTGCAGGCCGACGCTCTATCCACTGAGCCAAACCAGCTTCAGCTGTCAGTGCGTTCTTAGTCCCGCTTTGCAGAAGCAGCAGCTCAGACAGGATAAGCGGCCGGCGGCAGAGCCGGCGTTTAGACCCAACACCCTGCTCCGGGGTACGAAACGTCTGAGCTGCCTGCCCACGTGGCCTGAGCTTTTCTGGTTTTATAACATCTACTGTGTGTTGTTGTTAGTCCTCACCTGAGGATATTTTCCCCACTGATTTTTAGAGAGAGTGAAAGGGAGGGGGAGAGACACAGAGAGAGAGACACATCGATGTGAGAGAGACACATTAATTGGTGGCCGGGGATGGAGCCTGCAACCAAGGTCCATGCCCTTGACCAAAATCGAACCTGGGATTCTTCAGTCTGCAGGTGACACTCTATCCCAAGTGCCAAACCAGCAAGGGCAGTGGTCAGCGAACCACTGACCTAAGCATTTAAAGAGAAACACTGGCCCTAGCCGGCTTGACTCAGTGGATAGAGTGTCAACCTGTGGACTGAAGGGTCCCAGGTTCTATTCTGTCCAAGGGCACATGCCTGGGTTGCAGACTTGATCTTCAGTGGGGGGCGTGCAGGAGGCAGCCAATCAATGATTCTCTCTCATTGATGTTTCTTTCTCTCTCTCCTTCTCCCTTCCTCTCTGAAATCAATAAAGAAATATATTTAAAAATAAAAAATAAAGAGGACTGTAACTCAATAGTTGAACTTTGACCTATGAACTAGGACAGTGGTCGGCAAACTCATTAGTCAACAGAGCAGCAAACCATGGCTCATGAGCCGCAGGTGGCTCGTGAGCCGCAGTTTGCCAACCACTGGGCTAGGGCTATAACATCTACTTCTTACTGCAGTATGAGGTATAAAGGAGCTGATTGTGACTGCCTACCCATTTTACAGAAGGGAACATAGAGGCTCAGAGAAGAAAGGTGAGTTGCCCAAGGTGCCACAGCTAGGGTATGGCAGAGCGGGACGCCAGCGTTCCCTGCACATTGCAGGATGCCTGCCTCTGCCTGTCAGACTGGACATTGCGGGTGGATCACATCTGCCAATGGGACACGCACTCGGCCCAGAGCTGTGCTTGCACCTGGGCCAGTGGTGGGAGAGGGCAGTGGATGGGCAGTCCCAGCAGGAGCACCCAAAGGAGGCACCATACCTGGGATCCGGAGCTGTGGGTTAGGCAGGCCTGAGGTCCAATCCTGCCTCATGCAGCATCCCCACGAGGTGGGTCCCCTCGTGATGCCCACATTATAGACGAGGCCTCTGCGGCTCGGAGAAGCTAAATGATACCCCTTAGACCCCACGGCCCATAAGTGCGACCCAGGATCCAAAACCACTTCTCCAGCTCAGATTCCATTCTCTGTGCCGGCAGATGCCACGGCCAGACCTGGTACCCTGAGGCATCCACAGGACTGCTTGCAAACAGGAGGAGGTCTTAACAAACCCCGTTTTTGTAGCTGGTTATATAATTAGGACTAGTTTGAGCCTCTCGTGGAGGCTGAAGGAGAGAACCACCCATTGTCAGAGTTAGGGGTCCTCAGAGCACCCGCATCCAGTCCGAGTTCTGTGGGTGGCAGACGAGGCAGAGAGGCACACCCAGGGTCACGTAGCAAGTCAGCAGGGAGCCTGGGCTCTACCCCCAGGCTGAGGTTCTTTGGGGGTCGTTTTCTTCCTTCCCTTTTTATCTTCAGCGAGTTGAAGGTGAAATTGGCTGTGAATAAGCCACAAAGAGAATAAATCAAGGCAGGTTTGTTCATTCAACACATAGCTATCACGTGCCTCCTGTGTGCCAGGCACTGTTCTGAGCACGGTGGGCGCAAAGTGACCAGAACAGACCAACATCCTGCCTTCATTGGAGTTCCTTTTTCTAGGAGAAAGAGGCAGGTAATAAACAATGAATGTAATTAAGGGAATTATATAGCCTGTTGGCTTTATGGAAAGATGACTCTAATCCTGCCCCACTTTTTATTTCGTCAGAGGTATAACTTAAAACCATCCCCCTGCCAATACAAAGACTCTCCCGGCCTCTCCATCACGTCAAGTAGAAAGTGGGGAGTGTGTTGAGATTGTCCAGACTGGCCCGTTCCCACATGTTTTCAGATTTTAAGCAAGTGTAAGTCAGTCTTTTCTTCTCCTCCTCCTTCTCCTGCTGCTGCTCCTCCTCCTCCTCCTTCTTCTTCCTCTCCTCCTCCTCCTCCTTTTCCTCCTTCTTCTCCCTCTCTCTCTCTCTCCCTCCTCTCTCTCCTCCCCCCCCCACTCTCTCCAAATAAACATTTGCCTGAATAGAATTACTTCCTTGATTATTTTCCCAAAGGTCGAATTTCTAATATCTGAAACTGCTTCCCAGAGGTTTCCGGCCCACGTCCCTCTGACCTTCCCAGCCTCGAGTTTGCGTTTCTCCTATTTGGATCGCGGTATTTTGTGTTTATTTAGCTCCCGATGAGATGAACTCATGGTCCGGATGTTGGCCATTCCGTTGCTGATGTTACCTCAGGGCCTTTTGATCAGGAGGGACGTGAGGGCGGGAAAGGGCCGGAGCTGGGGTGGGGGCCTGGCAGGCCATTCGGGACGTGGCTTTTTCTGGATGACTGTGGTGACATCTCTCGGGCAGCAGCTTGAAGTTGGAACCGGAGCTTCGTTAAAACAACATCGCCATGCACACTTGAACCTAGGCCTGGTTTAAAACAACACTGACGCCCGCACGGGGCCCTGCCAGGCTGTGGGGAGGGCTCTTCCCGGATGTGTTGGCTTGATGGACTTTCGGAGGTCTTGGCAGAGCATGCCGGCTCCTCCCGGTGCTGCGGGCCTTCCCGTGCCCCTCCTCAGGGGCGGTGGCCCGGCATCTTCTGTGGCCACTCCCGGGCCTTGGGTTGGCAGGAACATGCCTCTTGGCCCTGTGAGGCCCAGCGCCCTCAGAGGAGGAGGATGCCGGGGGACGAGGCGTGGGGCTGCCACCATCCTCACACAGAGAGGAAGGGAGAGGGATAGAAAGTTAGAAACATCGATGAGAGAGAGACATCGATCAGCTGCCTCCTGCACGCCCCCTGCTGGGGATGTGCCCGCAACCAATGTACGTGCCCTTGACGGGAATCGAACCTGGGACCTTTCAGTCCGCAGGCCGATGCTCTATCCACTGAGCCAAACCGGTTTCGGCCCATCTTATTAATTTTTATAGGTTAAATATTCTTTCGGATTTTCTACACTTATCATCACTCCTTTCCAACCCTTAAAGCTTTTATGTCCGCCTGGCCGGTGTGGCTCAGTTGGTTGGAACTGCCTCCCAGGCACCACAAGGAGGTGGGTTTGATTCCCGGCCAGGGCACATACCAGGTTGCCGGTTTGATCCCCAGGATCAGGTATCCGATTAATGTTTCTCTCTCACATTGATGTTTCCACCCTTCTTTCTCTCTAAAAAAAAAAATAAAATAAAATAATAGAATTTATTTTTTAAAAGCTTTTACTTCCTTTTCTTGCCTCCCTGCACTGCATGAGCTTTCTGTTCAATGAACTTGCTGTTCAACAAAAGGGACGGCAGTGGGCACCCGGTTTTGTTCTGATCCTAGGAGGGTAGTTAAGTGTGATTTGTGGTGCGGGTTTCTTGGAGATCATTGGATCTCCAAGTCCAGCGGCCCCAGGGTTACCTGGAGGGCTTATTAAAAAGCAGAAAGTGCCCAGCCCGCGTGGCTCAGTGGCTGAGTGTCGACCTATGAATCAGGAGGTCATGGTTCAATTCCCGGTCAGGGCACATGCCCAGGTTATGGGCTCAATCCCTAGGGTGAGACATGCAGAAGGCAGCCGATCAATGGTTCTCTCTCATCATTGATGTTTCTCTCTCTCTCTCTCTCTCTCTCTCTCTCTCCATTCCTCTCTGATATCAATAAGAATATATTTAAAACAACCAGAAAGCTGCT
>JAAGEH010000190.1:178623-252809 GCA_011751065.1 Lasiurus cinereus | reverse complement strand
TCTCTCTCTCTCTCTCTCTCTCTCTCTCTCTCTCTCTCTCTCTCTCTTGGGTTTGGAGTGGCTGGCTGAGACTCATTTAAAGACCCAGACAAGCCGAAACCGGTTTGGCTCAGTGGATAGAGCGTCGGCCTGCGAACTGAAGGGTCTCCGGTTCGATTCCGGTCAAGGGCATGTATCCTGGTTGCGGGCACATCCCCAATTGGGAGCATGCAGGAGGTGGCTGATCGATGTCTCTCTCTCATCGGTGTTTCTAACTCTCTATCCCTCTCCCTTCCTCTCTGTAGAAAATCAATAAAATATATAATAAAAATAAATAAATAAAGACCCAGACAAGGAGCACATTTCCCAGTGTCCCTTGCACCCACGTGTGACCATGGAGTTTTCAGGGTTGCTGATTCTAGATGGAGAAGAGGTTTACCACGGAGAGGGAGGGGCAGGGATGCTTTGGAGGACAATGTGGGTGGGTCACTGATGTTGCACCCAGAGTCTCTGAGAGCGGGATCCTGATCCTGCTTGTTTTATAAACCTTCCAGGTGATTCTCATACGCAGATGGGCTAAGGACCACCGGAGTGGCTGGTTAAGAAGCCAGGCTGGGAAGGTCACCTGTCTAAGCTCAAACCTGTCTCCCCACTTAACCACTCTGTGGCCCGGGCACGTTCCTTCCTTTCTCTGTGCCTCGGTCTCCTCATCTGTATGTGAAGGTAGTAATGGTAACCGCCTATTAGCCTGTTGTGATGAACAGAGGAGGGGGTGTATATTGTGTGTACAGTACCCAGCACTTGCCCGGCACATGCCTGGCATGTGGCCCATGCCCGCCGTCACGATACTGCAGGGTCTGTGCGATGACATTGACTTTATAGTTGACGGTTTTCGCAGGCTCTGAGTGGCATCCAGAATTCCTCACCTGCTCTCTGCCCTGAGCCCCAGCCGCCCCAGCCTGACCCCCCACCCTCCTGGGCCGCCGGCCAAGGTGCAGGAGACCGGAATGGGCAACCTCCTTCCACGGCCCTGCAGCTACTTATTCCTAGTTCTGAGTGAAGTGTGGGCCAGGCAGGGCAGTGCCACCCTCAGCTGTGGGTCTCAGAAGAAAAACAGGCCTTTGCTTTCTGTCTACGCCAGAGCCTCCTCCCTGACTTATCTCTTAAAGCTAAGCCCAGCCGGACACGGTCTGAGAGTTGCCGGGACAGTCTTCCCTTCCTTCCCTCCCACCTCTGACCTCTGGATCACAAAGGACCTTTGTCCCCGATTAGAGTGCAGGAGTTGGAAATTTATCCAGAGAGCAGTGGCTAGAGGAGGGTCTGGGGATGTTACTTAGCAATAGTCATCATTTATTGAGCGCTCACTCAAGTGCCAGGCACTTAAATCATGTCCCACGCAAGCTCTGTGGGGCAGGCACAATTACGCCCATTTCGCAGAGGAGGAAACTGAGGCTCAGAGAGGTGCAGTGCACAGCTGAGAGTACCCGTTCCGCATGGGGTCATTGGACTCTGAGGCACATGGCCTTTCCGTTGTGCCATCACCTACAGCAGTGGTTCTCAACCTTCCTAATGCCGCGACCCTTTAATACAGTTCCTCATGTGGTGGTGACCCCCAACCATACTTCATAACTGTAATTTTGCTATTGTTATGAATTATAATGTAAATACCTGTGTTTTCCGATGGTCTTAGGCGACCCCTGTGAAAGTGTCGTTTGACCCCCAAAGGGGTCGTGACCCTCAGGTTGAGAACCACTGACCTAGAGCCTATGGTGCATGTGCAGAGTGCCTGGACATGGTGGAGCCCATCCTGCCCATCCCAGGGCCCACTGTTCTCACTGTCCGGTCCTGCCCAGCATCTCCCCACCCTCCAGGAACCCCCCAGATACTTTCATCTCCAAGAAACTGCAGGAGGTTTTTGCACGAAGCCTGATTTTTGCAAGGCAGCCTGATGGGGGGTGTTTATAAAGCTGCTGGGACGGTGGTAGCAGCGGCGGTGATTTCCTGGGCTCTGTAGCAGGCTCATTCGCCTTTCAGGGGGCTCCTGAGGCCTCCCC
This sequence comes from Lasiurus cinereus, assembly GCA_011751065.1. Classification (NCBI taxonomy): domain Eukaryota; kingdom Metazoa; phylum Chordata; class Mammalia; order Chiroptera; family Vespertilionidae; genus Lasiurus; species Lasiurus cinereus. The sequence goes on along the minus strand of JAAGEH010000190.1, from coordinate 250,776 downwards.
ACGGGCAGGAAGGGGATGTTGCTCAGGGCCTGCCGCAGGTTGCCCCATGCTCCCCACACCTTGGCTTCCCCCATTGCCACACTCACAGCGCAACCTTCCGGCCACAGCCACGCCCCGGCCCTGCTGTGCTCCCTGGGTCCTGCAGCCTACCCTGTTTCCCTGAAAGTAAGACATCCCCCCAAATTAGACCTACTTCCCGTTTTGCCTCTCGTTGTAATATAAGGCATTCCTCCGAAAATAAGACCGCCCCGATCATAAGGCCTCCCCGGAATATAAGGCCCCCCGAAGCTATCGTCAGGCGTCTCACTCCTGATTTAAAGAGCCCTCGCACTGCCTGAACAGCTCCGGCTGCGCTGCAGCCAATCAGTGAGCTGGTTTGTGATGACGACTACGACCGTACCTTATACAGGTAATACATTTCCTTTTTTTTTTTTTTTTTTTGTTCAACAATAAATGTGTACCATATTCTTCTTCATGGAAAAATAAGACATCCCCTGAAAATAAGACACTGTCTTATTTTGGGGGAAACAGGGTAGCTACTTATTCCTACCAGCCCATGTTCCTACCAGCCCACATTCCTACCACGTTGGTCCCTAAAACCTGGGCTTCGCAGCCCCAAATTCTTCGGGGGCCAGGCAAGCACACGCTCAGCGGCAGGCAGCAGTTCTTACTGCCCTGTTCCAACCCCAGAGAAGGACCCAAATTAGACGCACACCACTTGTGCTTCTGTAGGTTTATTAACCGGTGATGGAAACACAGCTGGGCCCCTACAGAACAGAGATGTAACTGACACACCTCTGGAGGACACCACCCGCTCTCTCTCCCTCTCCCCCTCCACTCAGAGGGTTCATTCCCAGAGCTGGCTCGATGGGTCTGACCCCTGCCAGCCCCTTCTGAGGCAGAGCAGGGCTAAGTCCTGCCAGGGGTGTCCCCGCCTGCAAGGCGAGGTCCCAGGGCCAACACAGCACCAATGCGTTATGAAGGATGTTTCCCCCCTGCCCCCACCGTCTTCCCAACCTCCAGGAGTCCCCCAGATACTTTCATCCCCAAGAAATTCCAGGAGGTTTCTGCACCAAGTCAGATTTCTGAATGGCAGATGATGGGGCGTTTATAAAGCTCAGGGACAACTCTCATCTCTTCAACCCACGCCTAGAGCACCTCCTACGAGCAAGCTCATGCTGGGCGCTGGGTGGGGTAGAGTTCAAGGTCTGGTCAGGAGCGTGGCTGTTGGAGGGATGGTCCCCTATTAAGTGAAGTGGGCCCCCAGCTCCTTCTCTGTGGGTGAGGCTGTGGGCAGAATCTCTCCTCGAGGGAAGAACTGACTTTGGGGCCGGTCCCTGGCAGAGAGAGAGGCAATCAGACCAGAGCAGAATCCTGGGTCCTTCCTCCATTGGACACATAGGCCAAAGGGCAGGTGAGATGCATGGATCTTCCTAGACCTCAAAGAGGATTTGGCTCCACAGGAAGGCTCTGGGGGAGAGGGTGGCAGAGTCCCCAGGGGGCGCATTGCTCTGCGTGAGAGGCCACAAGAAGTGAGGTCCCCCTGGGAAGGCCGGGAGGCATCAAGCCTGAGAGCCAAACGGGCTGCTGGTGAGGGGCAAGGGAACACAGGCAGGAAAACGGCTTCGGAGAGGGACGGGTCATGCTCAGCACTCCAGCTGGACGCCGGGGGTCTCCTGACCCTTCCTGAGGGGCCAGTCTCAGTCTCCATCACCCCGGCCCATGTCCCACCCCAGAGAGGGGGAGGACGGTGGGCGGGACAGGCTCAGGGCACCATGTGCCACCACTTGAAGGAGAAGGGCTGCCGGCGCACGTTGGTCCCGCAGTGCACCTCGCCGTGCAGCATGTGGTACGGGGTGAAGTCGTCGATGAAGGTGCAGTTGAGGCCCAGCGGCTCCAGCAGGGACCGCACCTTCTCCTCCAGGCAGCAGCGGCCGTTGATGATGGGCCCGAAGGGCTTGGGGATGCCCAGGTACTTGCCCAGTACCAGCATGTTCACCTGCAGAGTTGGGGTGGGGGGCGGGGAAGTGGTCCCAGATCAGGGGTGGCAGTGCATCTTTGGCTCCTACCCTGACACCTTCCCCATACCTGGTAGGACCTGAATGAATTAGTCTCTTAGACAACCTTGCACATAGCTACTCACCCTTTCAAGAAGTGGGGGAGGAACGTGAGCTGGTAGGAACGTGGGCTGGTAGGAACGTGTGCTGGTAGGAACGTGAGCTGGTAGGGACATGGGCTGGTAGGAACATGAGCTGGTAGGAACATGAGCTGGTAGGAACGTGGGCTGCTAGGAACGTGAGCTGCTAGGAACGTGGGCTGGGAGGAACGTGGGCTGGTAGGAACGTGGGCTGGTAGGAACATGGTCTGGTAGGAACGTGGTTTGATAGGATCGTGGGCTGGTAGGAACATGAGCTGGTAGGAACATGAGCTGGTAGGAACATGAGCTAGTAGGAACATGGCCTGGTAGGAACATGGGCTGGTAGGAATGTGGTTTGATAGGATCGTGGGCTGGTAGGAAGATGAGCTGGTAGGAACATGAGCTGGTAGGAACATGGGCTGGTAGGAACGTGGGCTGGTAGGAACCCTAGCCAGCTGTGCATTCCCGTGGAGCATCTGCCGGGCCTACAGGCACTTATTTCTCTAGAAACTGCTCTTCCTATTGCAGGATTGTGGTGGTGCCATACTTGTGCTACAGACTCCCACCTCCTCGCCTGTGCATCAAGGCAGACATCTGAGCCAAGCGGGACCAATCAGATTCTCTCTCTCGGATATCTGCATCTCATGTGGCAAGAGTCAAGTCCCTCTCTGTGTCTGAAGCTATAATGCCTGGTCACGCTCATATGTATCCCCAGGGACAGAGAGGCAAAGGAAGCCACGCTGGAGGAAGGAGAGGAAGACAGAGGGAGGAGAGGAGGGATGGAAACGGACACAGAGATAGATAAGAGCTGGTTCCAGGTGTTCTTGCGCTACATCATCCTCTCTGGCTGACGCTGCCTCGGGGGGCCCTGTTTCCTGCAAACACGAGCCTCTGCACATGCTCTGGGAGCACGTACACAACTGCAAGGCTGCCAGAAGCATCAGGAAGGAAGGGAAGTGATGAGGCCCCGCGGGTGGGGAACCGGAGGAAGGCAAAAACCCGGCAAAAGGAAGGAAAGGGGGGGGCGGGGCAGGGGTGAAGCAATGGTGGTGTGGCAGGCTCTCTGCAAGGCTCTGATGATGGGAAGTTGTGCTTCTCTGGAGGATGGGAAGGAGGATAGAGAGAGGGGGGTGAGGAGGAAAAAGAGGGGAAGGGGGAGGGGACCTGGGTGCTCTCCAGCAGTGCTACTCAACCTGGGTCCCCAGATAGCGGCATCAGTGGCACCTGGGTGCTGGTTGGAAAGGCAGGGGTGTCTAGGCCAGCCTCAGACCTGCTGAACCAGAACCCCTGGGGTGGAGCCCCAGAGGTCCAGGCATTCCAGACGCAAGTTCAAATTCTAAACCCTCAGACCTCAACCAAAGGCCACCTCTTCCATGAAGCCTTCTTGGACTTTCAGTCCCGCCTCTTAGGCTGCAAGTGCTCTGTCCAACCTCTGAACCGCCACATCACGTTATTATAAAGACAGATCGTGGGGGTAGGTCCGCAGAGAGGGGAAGTCTCCCATCTCGGGTTAGCTTGGAAGCTCCGGGAGAGCAGGGAGCAGCCTTCATCACCTCTGCCTCTCCCACGGGGTACCCGAACGTGTGGGTGATGGATGAAGCGCAGTGAGCCGGGACCAGGAGCAGAACGGGCACCTCGGCCCCAGCTGATGCCGCGGGTTTACACACACCCCTCGGGTAACCATCCATTCACTCCGCACACACAAGGGGGGCCCTGGGAGCAGGCAGGACCCTTCCCTGATGGCCCCTGAGCCGGGGGCTTGGCCAGTGAGCATCTGTAGTGACCGTGACCATCAGCCAACTAGCAGCCCTCCTGCTGCCCGCGATGGGACCTTGCTGCTCACTGCCACCCCACCAGCCACCCTAACCCCAATCCCAGCCCCAACCGTGGCAGCGACCAAGCAGTGCCCCTCCGCAGAGGGAGGCCTAACATCCAACTCGAGGAAATCTTAGATCACGGGGGTGGGAGTGCGGGGGGCCTCACCAAGTCAGGGAAGAAGGCCACCGCCTTTTTCCTCTGCGTCTTGAAGAGCTGCGGGATGTCCACGATGTCCCGCTCCGTCAGGCCCAGCCCCCGCTTCAGCACCTCCCGGTTCCAGTCGATGCAGCCCTGGGGAGAGAGGGAGGTGGAGTTGGGGAGCCCCTGCCCTGCATGTTGGGGCCCCCTGGGGTTCTGTCTGGTGAAGGAGAGGCGGGCTGCCAGGTGCCGATGGATCAACTCTCCCCACGAACCTTCGTCCCATACACTGTCCCGTGTCCCACCCCTCAAGGTCCTGTCCCACTAGGGGGCTCAACATGAGAGTATTCCAGTGGCTCCCATCCTTGATTCTTTTTCTTCTCGAGACCCTTCCCTCCTCGGGGAACTCCTTCCGTCTCACGGTCTAAACGCCACAGAGACACTGGCGACTCCCCATGTCTGTCTCTCAGCCTGCCTGTCCCCTCCTTCACTCAGGGCCCTCAGCCCTCTCCCCAGCCCCTCCTCTCTCCAGGTACGGAGCACTGTCCCTGACCCAAGCCTTGCTGTCCAGCCCCATCTTGGATCTGCGCTGGCAGGACCCAGGAGGTTCCGTTTGTCCTTCCAGACACGCTGTACACCTCTACCCCACGCCCTGGGGGCCCATCCTGGAGAACGGGGTCTCCCGTGCCACTGGCTGCTGGTTGGCTTCCGCGAATGGGAACACGGTACCTGCACGAACTTGTTGTAGCTGATGAGGCTTTCATTGGAGAGGACCTGGTTGATGGAGATGGTGCTGACATGGTTGTTACCTGTGAAGGCAAGAGAGATTGGGGGGCAGTGAGGGCCCCTGCTCTGGGAAGCAGCCAGGCAGGCACCAAGTTCGCAGCTACTGGTCTCGCAGAGTCAGCAGCTCAGCTTGGCCTTGGGGCAAGTCTGAGGGTTGAGGGGTGAGAGAAGTCACAGGAGTGGGAGGGTTGGGAGGGGCCGGGGATTAGGAACTGAGACCTTGGCTTGAGTTCATTGGAAGTGAAAATGCCCATCATTGGAAATTTACAAGCCCCTCCCCCCAGGGTATCAGATGATGATTCCTCTTCTTTGGCCTCATGGAGGGGCAGGGCTGGGCCACCTACCTGCCCACCATTGAACCCTGTCCCTGCCCTCCAAGGGGTGAAGCATGGAGCTCCCCGGAGGCCTGGTTTCCTGCCTGCTAGATGGGGTGCCGAGGAGACAGGGCTGGACAGGGAAGGGGAGCTTAGAGCCAGCAGCGCACAAGTCTCACAGCTGCTATTTATCCAGCTCTTACCTGAGGCCGGAGCGCTACCTTCAGTCCCTCATTTAACCCCCGCTGCAACCCCGCCAGGCATGCGTTATCACCCCCACCACATGCCCCGTGGAGCTGCCAGAACAGGACAGGGACGGCTGAGGCCAGCCCCTCCCCGAGAGGATCTGGTTGGTGGAGATCATATGTTTGAGAGCAGATGCTGAGGGGACGTGTGCCCACCCCTCCCCACACCCAGGCTCCCACAGGGGTCTGCCAGCTGCAGCGGTCACCTGGCAGGGATGGGGGTAGGGGGACTGAGGCTGGACTCCAAGAAGCAGAGGAGTTGGCAGAAGGGGCTCAGCCCTGGGAGGTGGCAGGAGATGGGACTGTTCATGGGCCATCATGAGCCCAGATTCCAAGCCCCCCATTAGATGCCCCATCAACCAATGGGGTTTCACTCACAAAGCACAAATTATTAAGAATTTCCAGACACTGACAGCAGAGCATTAAACCTCCCGAGAGGGGTCCTCTGAGCAGAGGGCCCTGTGGGCTACCCTGGTCGCATGCCCATGAGGCTGGCGCTGTCTCCACTCTGTCCCTGACCATCCCACGGCCATCGCCCACCAGCCATCCTGCCAGCTCTGCCCCCGCCGTGGCCCATGGCGGCTGGAGGAGCAGGGCGAGCAGTGGCAGGAGTGAGGGCTCCTGCATTGAGGGGGGACAGCCCTGCTTTAAAACTTGCCAGCCCTCTCCCAAGTCACGATGTGTCTAGCTTTAGGTGGAGGGGGTGGAGGCTGCGATGAGGGACAGTGGTACCCACCTACAACCCCTTCGAACAGCAGGGCCCTGCCGTGGCCCCACTTCTGCTTTTCCTGGAAGAGCTTGAGGCAGGCGCTGGGGCTGGCCAGGAGCATCCGGAAGCCCTGTGTGGAGAGGGTGATCCCTCAGCCTGGGTCCTGAGCTCACCCCCCGCCCAGACGCTGACACTCCTGTCACCCAGCCCTGACCTTCCCATCGGGGGCCGGGACAAAGCTCAGAAACTCGTCCACGTGGCCCACGGCCAGCCAGTCCACGAAGAGCTCCAGCGGGGGCTGCACCCTCTGTGCGTGGAGGAAGTTCCGCACCACCTGGGTGACCCGGCGGCCACTGGACCTGGGGCCCAAGGGGTTAAAAAAGGGGTGCTTAACTAAAAAAACAATCTATGCAGAAATGGAAAGATAAGAGTTCAAGCTTCCTGCAGTATCTACCAAAAAGCATGCATTGTCTTTGTAAGCAGGAAGTACCATACATACATACATGCATGCATGCATATATACATACATACATACATACAGATGGCATTTGACCCCAAGTTTGATCCCAAGGTGAGTTCTCCAGGGGGCACGCAAGACAGCTCACTCACACCAGGGCTCATCATCCAGGCAAATCCTCAGAACCGCCCTCGCACCCCATCCTCACATTCTCCAAGAGACTGATTGCACCCCTTCACTCCACCCCCATGGCTGGGTGGTCCTTCCTTGAGTTTGTCTTACATTTCTCTCCCTGCAGCCTCACCCCTGCACATCAGCGGGGAGAGAGGCGGACAAGATCACTCTGGAGGGGCCTATGGCCCCAGCATTTTCCAGTAGTGAATTTAAATCCCATTCTTCTTCGCCTTCTGAAAAATATCTAATCTTCCTCTTTCTGTGGGATCATGTGCTTGAGGGCAGTTAGTCCCTCCCCCAAAAAACTTCCTGAATCACCTGTTATTTGATCCCAAGTCTGTTCTAACTGCTCTGCTGAATTCGGTTCACTCTTGTGCACTGGTCTGTTGCATAGCTAATGACCATCTTTTATATATAATCTTGTATAATAAAAGCCTAATATGCTAAGTGTCCTACTGTTCAACCGTTTGACCAGTTGCTATGATCCACACTGACCACCAGGGGGCAGATGCTCTGACCAGTAGGCTAACTTGCTGCTGGGGGTCTGGCCAATCAGGACTGGGTGAGAAGAGCCGGACATGCCCTGGAGCCCTCCCTCGATCCCTCCCCAGCCCCTATCGTGCCTGGCCTGTGTCCTCTCCCAATCCGGGATCCCTCAGGACAGTGGTCGGCAAACTGTGACTCATGAGCCACATGCAGCTTGCGAGCCGCTGTTTGCCGCTCTGTTGACTAATGAGTTTGCTGATCTCTGCCTCAGGATGTTGGAGAGCTGGTTTCGGCTCAATCCCCATAGGCCAGGCCTCTCCCTTCTCTTTTCCATTGGTACCCAGGTGTTACTTTGAATGAAGACACAATCTGTTATTCTGCATGTGTTACTGCCATTTCGATTCTCATATCCTATATCTCCCTTCTCCTGCTCTTAGGAAAAGATTTGATATGAGTCATTTGCATCCTAGTATAAACAAGCTCTGATTTAAATGCAATTTCTCCCAGGACTGTTGAGACTTACAGCTTTTTCTTCTTTTTTTTAATTGGTAGTAACATCTACTTACTTTCTGAAAGGGAAGATGTAAGTCTAGTTATAACTTTGTGTTCCGTGTTACCTTCCCAGGTCACTCACCCTCTCTGAGGCCACTTGTAAAATAAAAGGGCTGAATGACCTCTTGGGGCCCTGCTCATTCTAGCCTTCTCACCCCCCACCCCGGCCACCGCGGGTAGTTGTGAACAGCCCACTGCCTTCCCAGCCTCACCTCCCCCTGCATCCAGGACTACCGTTTTATCACTCCTTTCTGCTTCTCTCTGAGGAGTGGAACAGCCCCTCCCCCCCCCCAGCCATCACCCCCCCCCGCCCTCAGCCTCCATCCCAGCAACACCTCTCCCTGCTCCTCTCTCACCCAGGCAGGTTGCCCCCGATGAGGATCCTCCCCAGGGGGTACTCCTTCCCGTTGGCCACCACTGGGGGGCTGACCTCCAGGTTTCCGAAGGAGTCCAGGCCACACACAGAGCTGTCTTGCGGCTCCCGAGTCACATAGCCGAAATCCGGACCCTGACAGGGGAAACTGAGTCAGGTGGCTAAGCGGGGGGGGGGGGGCAGGCAGATGGCCATCAGGAAGAGCTTGAAGCAACTGTCTGGGTTCTGAAGTCCTTAAAGATGGGGCAGGGGCAGCTGCCCATTCTTCAGATGGGAATACTGAGTCAAAGACCGGGATCCGATCTATTCGATATTTCAAGCACGCACAGGGGCCGAAGTTGGGACACACACAGGCCCTCTGGCCCCGCTGCCATGGTAGAGCATGGCATTCCCCCTGGTCACCGGGGGACAGCAGAGAGGGCCCTGGCTGCTCCTGCCCCCATTAGACACGGAGCCCGAGGCCATGACCACCCCCTTCCTCTGCTCAGACTTTCTGCCAAGTCCCGCCCAAGGGCGGGCATCTGGGGACGACAAGGGTGTTGATGGCCTGGAAGAGAGAGCATCCCACCTCTCAGAAGGATATTAAGAAGTGAGAGTCCCTACCACCTGTGTGGTCCAGTGCGAGGGTTGGAGGAGCCCCATTCTCTAGGCACCAATGGAATCTCCCCTCCTTCCTCAGCACCCATCATCCCACAGTTATCCTATTACCAACGCCAGCAGGCTGCCTCTGCACACACAGAGAAGCCTCCCAAGGCCAAGCCCTGTGAGGCCAGGGCTAGCAGGTCAGTTCCACTGATGCGGAAACGGAGGTTCAGAGAGGGCAAGTGACTCAGGCAAGGTCACACAGCATGTGCGTGGCAGAGCCGACTTGTTCTGATGCCATAACCTGTGTTCTTAACAGCTGCACTGCCCTGCTCCCCTGGCCAGACTGAGCAAATAAAAATACAGCATGCCCAGTTCCATCCGAACCCCAGACATGCGACAAATGTATTTTAGTAGAAGTACGTCCCATGCCATGTTGGGGATACACTTTCACCAAATAGATACTCATTGCTTATCGGAAATCCACATTTAATTGGGCATCTCCTACATGTTACCTGGCAACGCTACTCCTGTTGTTAAAGATGGCGGTTCCCGGCGCTGCCCCCTGTACGCCACACCCCTCGGGGTCATGCCCATGCACCCCCAGGGCTGGGCTGGCCCCTGGACCACTCACCAGGATCCTTTTGTAAGGGAAGTCCTGCAGCTCCCCGTTCCTGGGGGAGTCGAAGACCACCGGGAAGGTCTTGTGCGGCGCCTGAACGTAGCCCAGCTCCATCTCATCCTGCGGACAAGAGAGACACCCCGCTGTGGACCCCACAACTTCCCACGCTCGCTTGACACGGCACTTCAGGGAAGACTGCGCACGCGTGTTCTCTGCCTTGGGGAAGTTTGCCCTTGGGGGTGAAGGAGACAGGGGTCGTGATGCCTGCTGGCTGGAGGAGGTGCTAGAGGCTCAGAGAGGGAGTGCAGTTGCCTAGACCGTAGTGGTCGGCAAACTGTGACTCTTGAGCCACATGGTGCAGTTTGCCGCTCTGTTGACTAATGAGTTTGTCTACCACTGGGATAGGGGTTTAATCACAAGGAACAACAACAGCCTGTAATCATTGGAATCGAGGGTCTAGGTCAGTGGTCGGCAAACTCATTAGTCAACAGAACGGCAAACCGCAGCGGCTCGCAAGCCTCAGTTTGCCGACCACTGGCCTAGGGTCACACAGTAAGAAAGGCCAGGAATGAATGAGAACATGGACATGACCTTGGGGTGTCTCTGTGCTGGGTCAGGGCAGAATGGACACAGAGAGGGACTCAGGGTAGCCCGAGTTGGACAATAAGGCGCTAGGCATCAGCCAGCACCTCTGGCCTCCACATGTGGGCATGAGGGGTTGACTGCTGGACAGGGCTGCCTCCTTCTCAGACTCATAAACATGCTCAAGCCCATTCTGGCCACTCTGGTCCAGGAGGAAAAGATGGCCCAGCATAGACAACCTACAAACCCAATGAGAAGGTCACTGCTAGGTGCCCTGCCCTAGATCTTGATGGGTATTAACTTCATTAATCCCCCTGACACGCCTCTATGGAGGCACTATGACTACCCTGTGTGACAGATAAGGAAAGCCAGGAACAGAGAGGTCTAGCTATTGGTCCAAGGCTGCACAGCCAGTCAGCAGCACAGCCAGAATCCAATCCAACTTGTCTCATTGGTAAACTTGGTTCATTGGATGAACCTCCAGCCAGGACAGCGCCTAGCCTGGCAGTCCAGGTCTCCCTCTTCAACTCTCACCCTTGACCGACGCTTGGCCCGGGCCAAAGTGAGCATGTGACATTCTTTCTCATGCCCCCTACCCCCGGGCCTTTGCACATGCTGCTCCTCATGATTATCCCCTGAGTCCCAGCCTGGCCCCGACCAGCTGTCTGGCCCTGGGCATTGGCACCCCGGAGAGCTCCTTGGGTGAGTAATGACAGGGAGTTGTCAAGAAGATGGGATGACACCGTGGCCATGGCACCTGGCTAGCAGAAGTCATTCCCCATCCGTTTGCCAAGTCCGGTCCAGCTCAGATGCCCTTCCTCCTGGAGGCCATCGCTGATGCCCCGACAGAGGCGAGGCCACCTCCTGCAAACCTGCCTGGCCCTTAGCTGGTGCCCCTGCCACAAGTTAGAAGGCGAGAGCTGGGATTTTTACCACCGGGGGGCTTCTCAGCCTCGGCTCTATTGACATTGGGGCCCGATCATTCTTTCCGAAGGGGCCAGGAGCCAGTAGCCTCACCCCCTCAGTGTGGCCAGCAGACGGCCCACTATCCCCTGGGAGAACAAAGTCGCCATCTGTTGAGAACCACTGGTCCGGGCTGCTAAGGGCAAGGCGTGTGTGGCCAACCCAGGGCCTAGCCCAGATCCTGGGGGTGAATGGGTATTGAATCCAGTGACAGCATACTCCCGGTCTCCAGAAAGTTCTGGAGACAGGGGGCAAGCCCTAGGTCTAGAATGAGAAAGAGCAATGTCCACGGAGGGCAATCCAGCGCCCAAGTCCTCCTGGGTGTCCCCTGTTACTTCCCGCCCCATGCTGTGCAGAGAGGCCAGCCCCCCCTCCAGGCCCGTGTCTGGGCTGGGCACCGCCCGGTGGCGGGGTACCTGGATCCAGCGGTCATTTCGGTTCTCGGCCTGCGGGCAGATGGTCAGCTTGCAGCCTGCCTTCATGGCCAGCTCCGCCACTGCGTTCACGAACTGCGTGTTGTTCCTCACCCTGCAGACACGCCGGGGCAAGCGGCTCAGGACAGAGCCAGGCCAGGGGGGCACCGGGGTCGGAGGGACGCCCGTGGTCCCCAGACTCACTGGCACACGTACACCTCGAGGGGCGGCAGGGTGCTGGGCGTCATGATCCAGGGCGCCACCCGGAACACGACGGTGTCCGTGAAGATCGGGGACTCGGAGAAATCCTGCGGGGGGAGAGAGAGAGGGGACGGAGCCCGGGCCAGCGGTCCGGAGGCCCTGAGCAAGCCTTCATCTCGGGTTCTAGAGAGGACCAGGGGTGGAGGGGGGCTGTGAGGGAGGGCTAGGGTCTCTCCCAAGACAGAGCCTTCCTGTCTGCGTCTGCCCAGCCACCCCTACCTCGTTGGAGTCGTCCAGCAGGGTGACGTGGAAGGAGACGAGCCCCGAGAAGCCGGTGTCGGGGAAGGAGAGGCCCTCCACGAAGAAGCGCTCCTCGTCCCCGTGGGAGCGGGGCACCTCGTAGGACACCTTGTCTCGGCCCAGCACGTGCCTGTAGGCCTCGCACGAGTCCTCGGGACCTGGGAGGGGACCGAGTAGCAGCTGTGGCTGCCTGGTGGGGAGCGTGGGGGATGCAGGAGATCTGGGTGACCTCACCCCAAACACAGGCCAGATCATCCCTGCTCCTCGCCTCCCATTGGCAAAGAGGGGGGAAAGGTGTTTAATGCGCCATGTGGGCAAGGCGGGGGGTGGGGGACAAATTGGCGGCATCTAACAAAGTCAGGTGTACCCCTAACCAGTGATTCCACTTCTGAGTATCTTTCCTACAAAATACACACACCGGGGTCTTCACTGGTTGTTTACGTGTCCATCGAACACACATTGACTGCGCGCCTACTACGTACCTCTGAGGCACAGCTGTGAATTCAGGATACAGCCATGAGCTAAGTCCCTGCCCTCAATGAACCTATTGTAAAATCAGCAGCCGAATGACCCAGGGGACAGGGTAGGGGACAGCATCTCTATGGTTCAGAATGCTACGGAGCTGGGGGAAAGAATGAAGCAGATCAGATAAATACACAGAAAGAGGGGTCGAGTGTATAGTTCAGTGAAAGAAACAGGTTGGAAAGCAGAATAGGCACACCACGCATGCGCATGCACATGCACACACACACACACACACACACACACACACACGCACGCACACAGGCACATTTAGTACATATAGAAAAAGCCGTTAGAACACATACCGGATCCTTAACAGGGAACACATGTTAAGAGTCAGGTTTAGGGTTAGGGACAGAGGACTCTTATTTTTTACTCTAGATGCTTTTATATTGTTTGGTCTTTTTAAAAAATGAGCGTCTTATTACTTGTGTCCATTTGTATTGTTAGAAGGTCTTTTTTAAAAATATATATATTTTATTGATTTTTTTACAGAGAGGAAGAGAGAGGAATAGAGAGTCAGAAACATCGATCAGCTGCCTCCTGCACCCCCCCCCACTGGGGATGTGCCCACAATCAAGGTACATGCCCTTGACCGGAATCGAACCTGGGACTTTTCAGTCCACAGGCTGATGCTCTATCCACCGAGCCAAACCGGTTTTGGCCATTAGAAGGTCTTTTACATCCTTGCTTCGACTTGCGATACTGGCATGGTGGCTATATGAAGTAGTGATGTTTTTTCTCCGGGAAATGCACACTGAATTCTACAGGGCCAATGCCCGTGGTGCCCGGGACTGGCCGAGGAATACCTCGGTAAACAGCGAGGGATGGATGAAGCAAGAAAGACAAAGAGCAATCACTGCTGAATCTGAGAGGTTGCTGGCCTCTGGGGGTTCGTTACACTGTTCTCCCTGCTTTTGTGCACATTGGAAATATTTTGAGAGCAAGCATTTCTAAACATGCTGGAAATGCATTTTAAAAATTCATCCATCCAATGAAACAACCTCGGGCCACGCCTGTGCTCCAGATGCCAGCTGGCCAGGCCCAGAGCTCACGCATCTGACTGTTCCTCTGGCCCCCAGGGCACCCGGGAGCCTGGGCAGAGCTGTCCACCGGCGCTGGGCAGTGGGGGAGGGGCGCGAACTCACCGCAGGCGTGGAAGACCCGGGCCCACTTGGCGTCGTGGCTGGAGGTGTGGAGGACGAGTCTGTGGTCGTCAAAGAGGGCAGCGGGGCCCTGGGTGCGGAGGACCATGACGGACATGTCTTCCAGGTCTGGGGAGCCAGACAGAGAATTTGGGGAAAGGGCCTGGCCCCCAGTAGGTGCTCAGATAATGTTAGCATCCCCTGCTCCCCTGGACCGAGAGGAAGGTGAGAGCTTATTTCTTGAGTTCCATCCCGGGGCGTGCATGGTACCGGGGATGCTGCGAGGGGCAGCTGCCAGCCCGAAGCAGGTTGGGGAACCCTCAAGGTGTGTCTGGGAGCTGGGCCTCTGGCCCCGAGCTCCGCCTTCAGGGCCGGGTCTATGGGTTGGAGTTCCTACAAACTAGGTGAGCAATGACCCTGGACCCCCAGGGACACGGGCTACCCTGGGCCCCTCACCTTGCAGGCAGCGTATGTGCTGGTCACAGTTGTCCTGGTCTTCACAGTTCAGATCGTCCCTGTCACAGTTCACGAGCAGGATGGCCCCATACCCATCGGGCCCCCAGACCCACTGGCGCTGCCGAGGACAAAGCAAAGCTGGTGATGGGGGGTGGAACCAAACCTGTGCCTCCTTCCCAGCATCCTCTTGGCTGGCCAACCCCATGCTGCCCTCTGAGGACAGTTCCACTCTCACTGAAGCGCCTCCGCTCAAGAAACAGCAGTGGCCCGGCCGGTGTGGCTCAGTGGTTGAGCATCAACCTAAGAACCAGGAGGTCACGGTTCGATTCACAGTCAGGGCACATGCCTGGGTTGCAGGCTCCATCCCCAGTGCAGGGCACGAGGAGCTAGCCAGTCAATGATTCTCTCTCATCATTGATGTTTCTGGCTCTCCCTTCCTCTCTAAAATCAATACAAATATTTTTTAAAAAAGAAAGAAAATGAACATCAATGGCTCCCTACTGCCCACATCATCAAGTCCAAACTGGCAGCTGTCTTTCGTGGCTGTCTGTCTTCTTTCTCAACAGGCCACCTCCTGATTCTAAGTCCATCCTCCCTCCAGCCTCAGCTCCTGCTATTCCCCCCACCGGGACTGCCCTCCCTCTTACATCCCTTTACAGTCCAGCTCAAGTGGACTTGCTTCCAGAAAATCTTCCTTGCTCACCCAGCCCACCTTGACCTTTTCCTCCGACCTTTTCCTCCGAACTCCTACTCCTTGAGGTGCCACCACTATTCAGCCTAAATTTCTCTAACAGTTTCATACTTGGTAGATTTCCCTTTACATCTAGATCAAGGAGTTAGCACCCTATGGCCCATGGGCCAAATCCGGCCCTCGGCCTGTCTTTATAAATAAAGTTTTATTGGAACCTAGTCATGTGCACTTGTTTGCATACTGCCTCTAGCTCTTTCCCACTACAAGGGCAGAATCAAGTAGCCGCAACAGAGACTGTATGGTTTGTGAAGCCTAAAATATTGACTATCTTGTTTTTATAGAAAAGGTTTACTGACCCCCAACCTGGATTGAAAAATACAGAAGGATGTTCCCACAAAGCAAGGTCTCGTGTAGGGCTGAGCACGTGTCCCTGGTAATGACTTTTCTCCTGGTAATAGAAGATCCCCACCAGGTCTGGCTCCCCTGATCTCGGCATCAGCCAGAGGCAGAGGGGTGCCTGTCACAACCCGCCTCTACGAACTCAGTCTAGAGCAGTTCTAGACTCCACACCCCTTTCTGGGCCCAGGTGAGAGGTCCTACCTTGTCCACCAAGCTTCCGTTCTGCCTGCCGTCACAGTTGAGGTCGCAATCCAGAGTGATGTCTGCAAGGGGAGGGCAGAGGGTGAGTCACCACAGGGTTCCCAGGAGGTCAACACAGGCTTATGACCTTCACCTTTTACCTTCTGCTCTCAGGGTCCACCTGGGGCTGGGCAGATGGAAGTAATTTCCAAGAACTTCCTGCCCAGAGGTGGGGGCATCTGGAGCCTCTCTCCCTGGGCTGGGGAAAGGAAGCAGCCTTGGGGAGGAAACAGGGTCAGAGTAAAGGCCCAGGACAAAGGCTGCCCCCTCCAGGAAGCCTTCCCTGATGCCTCTCTCTTCTGTATCCCTGCAGGCCTCACTGTCTGGGGCATACCCTGCACTGAGCCCAGGCTGCCCTGGCATTCTTGGTCTGTGTGAAGCTGTCTCATCTCCTCGGGATGGGGGAGTGAGCCTGGACTTCGGTGTCAGACAGACGTGGGTGTGAATCGGGGCTCTGCCATCTGCCGGCTGAGGCCTGTCTGGACCTCACCTTCATCTCATGCTCTTAAAATCCCAGCTTCCATGTCTCCCTAGAACGGGGGGAGATTTTATAACACAAATGGGGCATTCACGGGAGAGAGGTAGGGAGGAGGGGGAAGAAGGAAACATTAGAAATAATTTTTTAAAATATATTTTATTGATTTTTTTACAGAGAGGAAGGGAGAGAGATAGTTAGAAACATCAATGAGAGAGAGACATCATTCAGCCACCTCCCACACACCCCCAACTGGGGATGTGCCCGCAACCAAGATACATGCCCTTGACCGGAATCGAAACTGGGACCTCTCAGTCCGCAGGCCGATACTCTTATCCAGTGAGCCAAACCAGCTTTGGCTGAAATAATTTTTAAACTTGAAAAGATCCCCAATCACCATGCAACAAGGGAATGAATGTATCCCCCAAACAGAATGTGGGCAAAAGAAGTCCCACCCAAAAAATAACATGTACACTGTGACTCCATCCCTAGGAAGTTCAAAGAGCGGCAAAAACAGAGTATATTATTTGGGGAAAAGCAAGCAAGTACTACCACAAGGTAGTGGCTACCTCTACAGGAAGGAGGCCAGAGATCAGAGAGGGTTATTGGGGGAGACTTTGGGGTGCTAGTCATGTTCTAGTTCTTGACCTGGGCGGTGGCTATTCATTTGCTTTGTAACTATTCATTAATGTGTGTGCATAAAATAAAGCTTTATTGTTTGGCCGGTGTGGCTCGACGCTTGAGAGTTGACCCATGAACCAGGTCACGGTGTGATTCCATGCCAGGGTTGTAGGCTCCATCCCCAGTGGAGAGTGTGCAGGATGATTCTCTATTATCATTGATGTTTCTATCTCTCTCTCCCTCTCCCTTCCTCTCTGAAATCAATACCAAAATAAAGCTTTCTGCACTTCTCTGTGTGTATATTTTCCAATGAACGAGGGTGTATGTGTTCAGGGAAGGGGGAGGCAGGGAGACACCCAACCTCAGTCCTAACTAAAAGAAGGCGAATTAAAGCAACAACCTTTCTGATTGGCACAAAGGGAGAAGGCTGGTAGCGCACAGTGTTGGCAAGGGACACCCACCCACATGCTGTTGGCAGGTACATAAAGTGGTACTGTCTTTTTTGGAGAGCAATTTGGCGATATCTATCAAAATGTACCACATGCATTTCCCTTAACTCAGCAGTTCTGCTTCTAAAAGGCCTCCTGGAGATGGAGCATCTTTCACTTTCTTGCTAATTGCTCTCCGCCATGCTTGTACTACCCATAGTGGTGCAAACTCCACCCACAGTGCAAGGAGCTCCCAGCTCCGCATCCTCGGCAACACATTCAGCAATTTTCACTTTGAGCTCTGATCCCTGGGGCTTTCCCTTCTGTGAATTGCTTGTTCATATTTTTTCCGCCTAGTTCTAATCATTTGTCTTTTTTCCTTATTGATCAAAGTGTTCCATCACCTCTATGCTCCAAGAAAGCCAGAGGCATTGCAGATTTCTTCTCCCAGTCCAGAGTTGGGTTCCTTTGTTGTATAGAAGTTTTAAATTTTAATGCAGCCTAACTTCTCCATCTTTCCCCTCAGGATCTGTGCTACTGTTTCTCCTTGTTAAAGACAACCTTGACCTTCAGTTTACAGATACTCTCTTCTAAAAGCTCTAAAATATTGATTTCACCTTAAGATGTTTAACCCGCCCTAGCTGGTTTGGCTCAGTGGATAGAGTGTCGGTCTGAGGACCATAGGTCCTGGGTTCGATTCCGGTCAAGGGCACATGCCCAGAGTTGTGGGCTCCATCCCCAGTAGGGGGAAGCCAATCAAAGATTCTCTTTTATAATTGATGTTTCTATTTCTCTGTCCCTTCCTCTCTGAAATCAATTATATATATTTAAATATATTTTATTGATTTTTTACAGAGAGATAGAAAGTCAGAAACATCGATGAGAGAGAGACATCGATCAGCCACCTCCTGCACACCCCACAGTGGAGATGTGCCCGAAAGCAAGGTACATGCCCCCAACCGGAATTGAACCTGGGACCTTTGAGTCCGCAAGCCGACATTCTATCCACTGAGCCAAACAGGTCTTGGCAAAAATATATATATTTTTTAATTTTTAGCCCATCTGGAACTTATTTTTCAGTATAGAACGAGATATGGTTCCAAGTTTATTGATTCTCACATGGTATCCACGTAAGCAGGGGTCCATGGCCAGTTCTGTATTGTTCTCTGGTCTTTATTTAATCAGACTACCTCAACTACTACAACCTGGAAAAAAGCTGTGGGTCCCATGTACCCCTCCCTCGTGTTCTTCCTCAAAATTGTCTTGGCTATCCTTGCCCTTTGCTCTTCCGGATGAGATTTAAGGTCAGCCCTACAAAGTCCTATTTAGACGGTTTAATACTGGCCCACAGCTGCTGAATCTCTGTTTGTTATTTTGTCTGTTTCATTCTTTTTTTCTCTTTGTGTTTCAGTTTGGTAACTGTTGCCCTGTCTTCCAGTTCACCAGTTCTTTCTTCAGCTGTGCCACGTCCACCTAAGGACGCATCAAAAACATGTTTCATCGGATTTTTCTTTCCAGCATTTCCATTTGAATTCTTCTTCTAGTCCTCATCTCTCTGCTGAAATTCCCCATATGTTCATGCATGTTACCCACCTCTTTCTCTACAGCCTCTAACATATTAATCACTTTTTATTTCCTGTCTGATAGTTGCATGGAGTTTATATATCAGTCTGTAGAGAATTAGCCCCAAAAAAATTTAAGTTGGAAAAAGCAAGGTCCAGTTACATGTCTATATATGCTTCCATTTGCTTACGAAAGGGGGGAATAAACACGTATGCATGTGTCTACTTATATAAACACAGCATTTCTTAGAAAGAGGCTGGGCCTGGGGAACCTATAGTCTTGGGTCAATTTGGAGGTTAGGGGCACTGACCTCACACATTCAACTACAGTCAGCCCTCTGCAGACTCAGATTCCCAACCATGAAGTTGACCCTTGAACAACACAGGTTTGAACTGCACGGGTCAATTGTGGGGGGAAAAAATCCATATATAATTGGACCCATGCAGTTCAAACCCATGTTTTTTTAAGGGTCAACTATATATACTCTTTTTTACTGTTTGGATTTTTTCAATGTGCACTTCTTACTTTAAAAAACATAAAACTTATTGATTTTGGTAACAAGATCCTTGCTCAGCATCATTCCCAACCACTTCCCATCCTGCCTTTGGCCAATGCCCCTTGGCCACACCCTCCCCAGGGCCCCCAACTTACCAACACAGGTGAGATAGAGCACTGTGTATGCTAGGGGCAGGGGCTTATGTCCGGAGTAGTAGGAAATCTGAACCTGTGGAGAGATGGGCCCCGGTCATGTTGGCTAAAGCCAAGAGCCCCTTCCCCAAAGGACAGGCCTTGGAATATCCAGCAAGGAGGGGAGATCTCTGCGCCCTAAACTTGAGTTTACCCACTCAGCTCTTCCTTTAGCCTCCTCTGGGCCATTTATGTGTCCAGGCCTTGGTTGGCCCATCTGTAAAATGGGCCTATGTGTGCGGAATTCTATGGAGACCTGGTCCCAGTGCTGCCGATGGCTACTGTGTGATTTCGGCAAGCCCCTCTCCCCTTTGAGTCTCAATCCCACCATTTGTACGAGGAGCTCAGACCAGGCAGGGATGGGACACTCTCCAAACCAATGTTTTTTTGTTTTGTTTGTTTTTTGTTTATATATATATATATTTTAATTGATTTTTTACAGAGAGGAAGGGAGAGGGATAGAAAGTCAGAAACATCGATGAGAGAGAGACATTGATCAGCCGCCTCCTGCACGCCCCACATTGGAGATGTGCCCACAACAAGGTACATGCCTTTGACCCGAATCGAACCTGGGATCTTTCAGTCCGCAGGCTGACGCTCTATCCACTGAGCCAAACCAGGTCTCGGCAAGCCAATGTTTTTGTCTCTGGGACTCAGACAGGCCTGGACTCAGAAAGCCCAGCATCTCTGGATTGTGTGGCCTTGGCCAAAGCCCTGCACTTTTCCCAGCCACCTCAGTTTCCTCATCTGCAAACTGGGACCATACAGGTTCATAGCTCAGAGGACTCTAGTGCAGCCTATAACAACATGTGTCAAAGACAGATCTCACAGAAAGTGCCAGGAAACATCAGCTACCGTCAGCGGTGGGCAGGCGGCACTGGGTAAGGCCTCAGACTCTCCACAACAGGTGGACATATCCTGGGAAAAGTTCCTATCTGCTCTGGGCCTCAATTTCCTCGGCTGAGCGTTGGGGATAATAACAGTCCCTACCTGCAGGAGTGATTATAGGGTGTGCGGATTAAGGAAGGAACTCGTGTGACACGCTCAGCACGGTGCCTGGCCCACAGCCAGCACCCGGTAACTGTCCAAGGCGGGTCCGGAGACGGTGAGGATGAGAAAGCTTTGGAGCCTGGTGCATCCAAGCCACCTTGTTGTGAGGGCTGGAGGGGCTCATGGTCAGCGCTCTTACAGGGACAGTTTTCCAAAACATCGCTCCTGGCATGGAGTGTAACTCCATCGCTCCCATACGACAAGTCCTGGCTCCCATCAGCCATAGAAGGTGGCGTCACCTAGGCCCTGCTCTGGGGCCACCCATCTCTCCCACATTCTGAGTGTATCCTGCCGAGGGGCCAGAATGTTGCCTACATCTGGGGCAGGTTAAAGACACTCTTCTTAGCTGAGTTAGCAGATGGGGGGGGAAGGAAGTCATTATGCCCCCGGGAAGGGAAGGGGGACAGGAGGAGAGTAGATTAGAGGAAGAGGCAACTTGGGGAGATGTCACCGTGAGAAGGGGGTCTCACCAGAAAGAGCGCCCCTCCCTGCGCCTGGTCCCTGCTTTCTCTCCTTCACACAGAGCTAAGCAACCCTCGCCCCACAGGTGGGGAAACCACTTGCAGAGGGCGCACACTGTGTGTGTTGTTGTTTGTTCTTGTTTTTTTGTTAGTCCGCACCAGGGGATATTTTTTCCATTGCTTTCAGAGAGAATGGAAAGGAGGAAGGAGAGAGGAGGAAGGAGAGGGAGAGAGAAACATCGATGTGGGAGAGGCACATGGACTGATTGCCCCAGGAACCTGTCGCTGGCCAGGAATCGAACCTGCGGCCCTTCAGTGTGTGGGCTCAATGCTCTCACCACTTAGAACCACTGGCCAAGGCCACACACTTTGGTTTCTTGTTTGTTTGTTGTTGTTAATCCTCACCTGAGGACCTTTTTCTGCTGATTTTTAGAGAGAGTGGAAGGGCAGGGGCAGAAGAGAGAGAAAAACGTCAGTGTGAGAGAGATACATCAGTTGGTTGCCTCCCACAGGCGCCCCGACCAGGGCTGGGGATCAAGCCTATAACCGAGGTCCATATCCTTGCTACTGATGCTCTATCCATTGAGCACACAGGCCAGGGCACACTTTGTGTCTTTAAGTCGCAGCGCTGGCTGGCTCCAGGGCCAGGCACATACTAACCATGCTACTCTGTCCTCTGGGTAAAAAGCGGGCCCGGTGAAGCTAGATCACTGCCTCCCCGCGCTGCCCCCAGACCAGGGGCCCACTCACATGACTGTCGTTGACGTCATTGCTGGGAGAGTTCATGACCACAATGATCTCCAGCCCTGCGTTACAGCGCCACCGCCTAGTGTCCGCACGCTCCCGGCGCCGCTCCATGCTGGGAGAGATGTAGATGTCCACGCTGGGGGTCCCGTAGACCTCGAACATCTCTGTGCCCTCCGGAACTGACCTGGGGAGAACAGGGAGCCAGGGGAAGTGCTAGGAAGGGGGGCAGCCCTTGTTCAGATGCTTGAGCTTGGGTTCAGAGTCTTGCTTCCTCCAGGAAGCCTTCCCTGACCACCCCAGGCCTCTCAGATCCTCCCAATAAGCTCCTGGGAATCAAGCCTCGACCACCCACAGATGTATGCACACAAAGTCTTGCATTCCAAGGCTCCACGTTCATCCATATTTCCCCAGTGAGTTTCCCAGGCGTTAACCGTGGGATTAAGAAGTCGGTGATGCTATCTGGCCCTGGGACTGTGTTTCCTCACTCCAGCTCGTCGGGAAGACCTGTTTGAAATCGGTCTGGTCATCTTCTTACTGTCTGAGGGGCGCCCGCTGTGTACACAGGTGCTCTTCTCGCCAGAGGCTTCCGTCCCACTGGGAGCTAAGGACAGCGCTCTGCCCAGGCAGCCAGATGGGGCTCAGGGCCACGGGGTCAGGGGTGGGGCCTGGACCAGAGTGAGGAGTCAGATACTAGACCGGCTGGGTCGCACATCAGCCCGGTGACCTTGAGTAGCCGCCTGGCCTCCCGGCGCTCGGTCACCTCACCTATAAAGTGAGATAATGACCCCTCACTTGGCCAAACTCACTGGCCAGCGTGAGGCTCACATGTGGCCATGGGAAGGCAAGCTTGGGACACTGCCCGCCGGGTGGGGAAGGGGCTCTTTAAGTGGATTAGGCACAGGAAGCGGAGGAGGCGGTTGGAGGGCGGGGGCCGGGGTGTCTGCGGAGGCTCCTCGGGGGGAGGCAGGTGCACCGAGAGAAGGAGGACACACCTGCGGGGAAGGCATTTTACCGCGGAGCCTCAGTTTCCCAGGGGGGTCGGAGGTTGGGCACTGCGAGGGTGACCAGCTGTCCCAGTTTGCCCAAGACCTTCTAGCTTCCAGCACTGAGAGTTCTGCACCCCAGGAAATGCTTCCATCCCTGGCAAAACCCCTGGAGCAGTGGTTCTCAACCTTCCTAAGGCCGGACCCTTGCATACAGTTCCTCATGGGGTGGTGACCCCCAACCATGAAATTTTGCTACTGTGATGCATCGTGATGTAAATATCTGCATTTTCCGATGGTCTTAGGCGACCCCTGTGAAAGGGTCATTCGACCCCCAAAGGGGTCGTGACCCACAGGTTGAGAACCACTGCCCTGGAGGAAGTCACATTTAATAAACCAAACCGGCTGCTTTATCCCAGCGCTCTGTGATGGGGAGCCAGCGATGGCTCTTGATTAGGAGGTGGTGAGGCCTGTGCACTTGGGGCCAGGTCACGAGGTGTGTGACCTCCAGGGAGTGGTGCCAGCGTCTATAAAGGGGGGTAATGAGAAGATCAAAGGAGGGTGAGCGAAAGTCAGGGTCACCTGAACCCGTGTCCTCACTTCACTGCTGGGAAACTGAGGCTTCAGAGGAAAGGGACTAGACGGCAGGGCTCCAGACTCGCAGGGCAGTGCACCTGCCCCGTCATGGAAGCTGAGTGTTGGGAAGATCAGAGGGATGGCGGACGGGGGAGCCTGCGTCAGGGACGGAGGATCTGGGTGTCCCACTTCCTGGGAGTCAGCAGAAGTGGCCAGGCCACCTCGAGCTGCTCTAGCCCGTGTCTCCGGCCCAGCCCCAGGAGGTGCATGTGGCTTGGAGCCCCGGTTTCTCCCCAGACAAGGCTCTCCCCACCCCCCAGCACCACGCCCTCCCAGCCAGCCGAGGAGCTGGGAAATGGAAGGTGAAGCATGGGAGGAGGTTTGCCAGGGATGGAGGCATTTCCTGGGGTGCAGGACTCTCAGTGCTGGAACCTAGAAGGTCTTGGGCAAAGTGGGAGAGCTGGTCACCCTCGCAGGGCCCAACCTCCGACCCACCTGGTGATTCCAGAACCGGAAGTGCTGCAAGGAGGGCCCTGGGACCTGCCCTCAAAGCCACCTGATGCCCAGTGAGGCCAGCAGCACAGCTAAGGGGGGGCTGTCTCAGAAAAGCTGGAGCCTGGTGCCCTAGACACACCCTGCCCTGGGGAACAAGACAAGACAGGTCTCCCCTGGCGCCTGGTGTCTCCCCTTCAATGGTGAGAATGGTGGTGAAGGTAGCTCCCGTGGCCAGATTATCCCCACTCTGCAGATGAGGAAACTGAGGCTCAGAGATGACACAGCCAGTAAGTGACAGCCAGGACTCATGGCCAGCTCTGTCCCCACTCCCCTGCCTCCGGGAAGACAGAAGCAGACTTTCCGAGCCAAGGAACTGGCAGGAAAGGTCCCGTTGGCTGTAACACAGGTCGACAAGATGGCCACCCAGGGCCCCACCGAGTGGTGCCCAGGGGCAGGGGAGACCAAGGCCCCGGCAGCTCTGGCTCCAAGGGGAGGTGCCAGCTGCTCCTCCCGCTCCGTGGGGCCCCCCATATCCTGGCCTCTCACCAGAACCAGGGTCAGGACATCACTGGCCCTCCGTAACCCCGAGTTCTTCCCTCCCCAGGAAAGCGCAGCCACGCTTTCATCCGCCTCCAGGGCCGCTCCACCCGGCAGTCAGAGCTCCCAGTTTGCCCAAGACCTTCTAGGTTCCAGCACTGAGAGTCCTGCACCCCAGGAAATGCCTCCATCCCTGGCAAACAGCGGGGAGGCCCCTGGAAGCAGAGCTTGAAACCCACTGCTCTTCGGGGCACATGGGGAAACTGAGGCTCAGGAAGGAGTAGTAGGTTGCTCCAAATGACACTGGTGGCAGATCTCGGACCAGAGCTCAGGGTCACTGGCCCATGGGTGCCCAGGCCTTGTCACCCCATTAGACCACCTCTGCTGAGCAAGGGGTGATGTTTGCCCTTCCACCGAGGGCAGCGACTCTCAACTACAGACAGGAGGCAGGGGGGGGGGGGGTTTGCAGGTGAGGGGAGCAAGATAGATGAGTCACCCCCTGGCTGTACGTTCGTCCCCGGGGCATGGCTCAGCACATGCCTCGCTGCTCGGGAAAACATAGCCCCCTCGCCCAGTCAAGGCCATCGCTAACTCAGCACGAGGCAGGAAGACAGGGTTTAATCCACCGCCTCAGACAGAGCGGCCCGGTGTCTTCCTGTGCTCAGCCTTCAAGGCTCTGGCTGGTGCCCTTCCTCCAAGAAGCCTGCCCTGCCTGCTCACCATAAGGTCTCTTTTCTCATCTCCTCCTTCTCCCAATACAGTTCCGAGGTCGCTCCCCAGTGTACGGCAGGCTTAGGGACACGTGAGGCTGTCCCCGAGGTCAGGATAAAGCCTTAATATGGTGACAACGATGGTAATCATGGTGACAGTCACCATAACTGCATGTTCACCGCATGCCAGGTTTCACCTGCATGCTCTGCATGCATAATCTCCTTCCATCTTCCCAAGAGCCCTGGGAACAAACGGACAAATTGTTCGGGTTCCATCCTGGCTCTGCACTCCTCACTGGCTGTGTGACGGAGTGGGGGAGGGGGCAAGTTACTTAACCTCTCTGTGCCTCAGTTTCCCCATCTATAAAATGGGGAGGATGATAATGTCTGCCTCCTAGAATTATTAAGAGAATTCGTTAACATATATAAAGCGCCAGGCAGTGGCTGGGTGGAGCAGGCTCTAAGTATCATTGCTGATATTATTATTATTATTATTATTATTATTATTATTATTATTATATCATCT
Organism: Lasiurus cinereus; assembly: GCA_011751065.1. NCBI lineage: Eukaryota > Metazoa > Chordata > Mammalia > Chiroptera > Vespertilionidae > Lasiurus > Lasiurus cinereus. The sequence goes on along the minus strand of JAAGEH010000190.1, from coordinate 225,612 downwards.
CCATCATACAGAGGACTCGGGTAAAGCGACTTTCCTAGGGTCAGACAGAGCCAGGACTGAGTCACCATGCCCACTGCCCTTTCTCCTGCTGGTCCACAGTCCGAGCATCGGGATTGCTCAATCATGGCCTCTCCAAGCCGGAAGAGACCTCGGCGCTAACCCAGGACTGCTCTGTCTGCCAAGCAGGAGTCCCTTCCATAACCCCCCACCCCCACCCTTCCAGGGGGAGGTGATCCAGCTTCTGCAGAACTGCAGGATGGGCCCCTCAGAGCACAGGGACCACGCCTGCCTGTTCACTGTTGTGTCCCCCGAACCTGGCACACACTAGACCCAAAAAAAAAATACCACGGGGGGCTGGTCATTGAGACCCAAGAATCCCTAGTTCGAAGGCGCAGGAGGCTCCAGCCACCACCCTATGGCTCACCCACCCACAGTCTCCTCTGCAAACCCCAACATGGTCCACCCACTCCATTACCCCAAGACACTGCGGCCTTTGCCTCTCGTGACCCCAATCTGTCCTCCATCCTCAGGAAGCTCTTCAGGGGAGGAGCTAGCCCCGGCTTCCCGGGGCACATCGGCCCTATGGGCAGGAGGCAGGCAGAGGGGATGGGGGGCAGATAAGTCACCGCCAGGGGCATGAAGTGTGGAGAAGGCAGTGGTGCCTGGCCTCACAAGTACCCCTCCTCCCTCATCAGTCTCTGTGGCTGCCTCCTCCTCAGAAGCCACCAAGTCCCCTTCCCACCCCTCACCGCCCACCTAACCTCAACCCGGCTTTAGCTCCCAGGACCTCGCTGGGCCAGGCCTGCTCAGACTTGGTTCCCTCCCATGACCAGCTCCTCACGCCCTCTCATCTACTACCCCGGACCAACCTCTCTCTGCTTCTGACTAAGGTTCTGGTCCTCAGCTGGGGTGGTCCCCGCCACCCCGGGCACAGTTGGCAATGCCTGGAGACATTTTCGGTTGTCACCAGTGACAGGTGCTCCTGGCACCCGGTGGGTAGAAGCCAGGGACACTGCTCAGCATCTCAGCGCGCAGATGGGCCGCCAGCTCTCCCCAGCCCCAGCCCCAGGGAAGGGCCACGTCCACAGCGCTGAGGCTGAGAAGCCTGCTCGGTCAGATGGGAGCCTTCTCCCCTCCCAGACCTTGGTTACCTTTGTCCCCAGTTCAGCCAAAACCCTTCCCAAGGAAGGTGGGACCTTGTCTCTAGCCACTGGCCTGAAGGACATGGGCATATGGTGGGGGCATAGAGCATGGAGGGAACAGCTGGAGGGAACCCCTCAAACAGCTGGAGGGAACCTCCTCCTCAAGTGGGAGCTAAAGCCGGGTTGAGGTTAGGTGGGCGGTGAGGGGTGGGAAGGGGACTTGGTGACTCCTGTGAGTGGGTTTAAATCCTGACTTGGCCACTTAGTATCTGTGTGACCTGAGCAAATGGCTTGACTCTCTGTGTCTCGGTTTCCTCACCTGTCAAATGAGATGAAGAAGAATAAACTTAGCTCGTACGGTGGTTGTGAAAGTTCAATGTCAGAGGCTTGTGAGCTCTTAGAACAGTGCCTGGCACTGAGTAAGTGCTATCTACGTGTAAGTAATTAAACAACAACAACAACAAAAAGACTGACGCTGTTTTCAGGCTCATCGGCAGGAACTGGGCAGGGGCGGTATGTCTCTTCCTATTCCTCTGTGCTCAGCCAGACTCTCCGCCCAGCCTGCGGGGTCCCCCGGACAGAGAAAATGCACAAGCCCCGTGGCTCCAGCACCCCCCCTCCCTCTCCCCTCTCCCCCAAGGCCAGAGCTCAGCCACTCTAAGCCTCTCTGCCCACCTTTGGTCTCTCACACTTCAAGCTTCCTGGCCAGAGTCTTTCCTCGCCAAAAGTGAGACCCAAGCTCCTGGATTGGCTGGTGTCCCAAGGCCCAGGCTCAGGCTCAGGCTCAGGCAGCCAAGCCAGGCCGGAGCCTGAAGAGATCCTACTCAGCTCATGGGGAGATCCAGGGAGATCACCCCGGGGGCCTGCACAGCCCCGGCCTCTGGCTCTTACCCATAAATGTCCACCACGGTCTCCACGCCCGCCACGCACACGGCACTGGTGGGATGCTCCAGGGACACGCGCACGATCCTCTGCAGGGACATGCTGGCCGCCGACCGGGCTGGGGCCACAAAACCCAACGCTGCCTCCCTGCCGGCCCCCTGGCCAGTGGTTTAAAAGAGCCTGGCCCCGCCCCTCCAGCCGGGGGGAGCTAGCTCATTGGCTGCCGTCCTGGAAGTCCAGCCCCTTTCCTAGAGCCAGGATCTCGGGGTTGGCTGGAAGAAACCTGATTTGCATAGGAACTTGTTGCTTCCACCCCAGCACTGAGGGAGTTAATTTCTGGCTTTAAAGGGGAGCAAGTCACCACAGGTACCTGGCCAGAGCACCAGGGCCTGGAGGGGTGGGGGAAGTAGGGGTACAGAGCTGTGCAGTATTGGTCTGTGTCCCTCACTTTCCATCCTCCTCATCCCTCTTTCCTACATTTCCCTGCTGGGGAGTTGACAAAATGCAGATTCCTGGGCCCGGCCTCAGACTGAAGCATCCGGATTTTTTTTACAAGCGCCCCAAAGAATGTGGATGCACTTTGAGGAGCCCCGGCCTCTTTCTTTCTTTCTTTCTTTTTAATATTTTATTGGTTTTTTACAGAGAGGAAAGGAAAGGGATAGAGAGCCAGAAACATCAATCAGCCACCTCCTGCATGCCCCCTCCTGGGGCTGTGCCCGAAACTAAGATACATGCCCTTGACCGGAATCGAACCTGGGACCTTTCAGTTCCCAGGCCGACGCTCTATCCACTGAGCCAAACCGGTTTCGGCTCGGCCTCTTTCTTTAAGCGCGTGGATTGTAGAAGCGGGGCTGGATGTCAGCCCTGGCTCAGCCACCTCCTGGCTGGGTGGCCTGGGCCCAGTCACTTTCTGCTCGGTGCCTCGCTTCTCACAGCGGATACGTGGCCACTGTGCGGCTTACGTGAAACAACGCGGGCAGAGCTCTAGTGCAGAGCTTGGCGTTGGTTCACGATGAGCGATGTTTGTTATTGTTTATTGTTGTTGTTATTAGATACCAACGCCTCTGGGAGGGGGAGTGATGAGGGTGAAAAAGCTCTCTGACTCGGGGGAGGGGGAGCTTAGAATGTCGGAGCAGGCTTGCTCTTTAGGTGGGGAAACTGAGGCCAGAGCGGACTTTTAGGTGCCCGGAGGAACAGCAGGAGCCGGGGCTCCAGCAAGAGGGGTCTTGGGGTCAGACTCCACCATGAACAGGGCTCTCAGTGTCCTCACCCATAGAAAATGTGGCTAATCACCAGGCCTGGCAGAGAGCGAGGCTGGGCACGCCCTGCCCCCAGAGGCTTGGAAGGTGCTGAATAGAGGGTTCCTCTCTTCTCCCTGGCCCTGCGGGTGGTTGAGGCTACGTGGAGACCAGGCCCCGCTTCCCGGAGTCCCCAGCTAAAGCACTTGCCAAAGTTGGGGACCTCAGCGGGACCCTAAGACTGGCGCTCAGGTCTCCAGGTTTCTGGGGAGGAGAAGTTCTCAGGGAGAGCGGCCGGGCTGCTGGGTCCGGTGCCAGCCCCACGTTTTGGGCTGTAAACTGCGTGGTGGCTGGCTCCGCTCTGGGTAAGAGTGGGAGCTCAGGAGGAAGTCCTAGACCAGTGGTTCTCAACCTGTGGGTCGCGACCCCTTTGGGGGTCCATCGACTCCATCACAGGGGTCGCCTAAGACCATCAGAAAACACAGATATTTACATTACGATTCATAACAGTAGCAAAATTACTGTTAGGAAGTAGCAAAGAAAATAATTTTATGGTTGGGGGTCACCACCACATGAGGAACTGTATTAAAGGGTCCCGGCATTAGGAAGGTTGAGAACCACTGTTCTAGACAGCCTCCTCAGCCCACAGTGAGCACCGCTGGGAAACAGATACAGGAAGTGGGGGGCTCCCCGCCCCCCAGGCCCACTGCGCTGGGAACAGAGCCCTGACTCCCCCTTTGGCAGCAGACCCAGGCCTTTACCTCTTCCCAGGTGTGACCAGCTTTTAGGAACAGATCTGTGGCTCATTCAGACTACAGGGTCAATGCCGGATGGCAAGGTTTTGCCTCTAAGTGCACAACAAAAGTGAAAATAAAGTGAATGAGTGGATGAGTGAGTGAGAGTCAACGGGTACAATCTGAGGCAGCCACGAGTGTGTAGGATGCGAGGGAGATGCTTTCAGCCCTGAAATCCGACCGCTGAGTAACGCAGTGGCTATAGAGCAGCGGTTCTCAACCTGTGGGTCACGACCCCTTTGGGGGTCGAACGACCCTTTCACAGGGGTCACCTAAGACCACCATCGGAAAAGGCAGATATTTACATCACGATGCATCACAGTGGCAAAATTTCATGGTTGGGGGTCACCATCACATGAGGAACTGTATGCAAGGGTCACGGACTTAGGAAGGTTGAGAACCACTGCTGTAGAGGCAGAAATGAGAGGGAATTAGTGGCCTGTGGCCCCGGCACCAGCCCCCCTGGGGGCCCTCCGGCCTCTGTCAATAGCCCAGCCAGCCTTCCCTCGGAGGGACAGCGGAGGCAGCCCAGGGAGGGAGACTCACTGAAGAGGCAGGCCCACCTCCGCTCTCAGCCGCTCCGCAGGGCCTGGCTCCAGGCAGCGGGCAGGTGCCAGCGTCCTGATGGAGCAGCCTGCCTGGTGCCCGGTGGGGTGGCGGGTGAGACCTCCTCCTCTCAGCCCAACAAGCAAACGCGCAGGAGGCGGCCACTTGAAGAAATGCATGTCGACATTTTTATTAACCAGAAAGGAGGTGACCAGTCACCTGGACCGTTTCAGAGGGGACATGAGCGCCCCCCCCCCAGCATCCCCTGCGGCAGTTCCAGCACTTCACATACCCAGTGCTGCTCTAGGGACTTGCTCCCCGTCTCTCCGCCTGACCCCCCTTTCCATCTCCACCCTGCACCTGGGGTCCCAGCCCCTGAAGACCTCCCTTCTCTGCCTGGCTCCGTCCAGGTTTCCTCCTGATTACCATCAGAGAATGAGCAGGTAAGAGTAGGGGCTGGCAGATGGGGTCCCGACAGAGCCTTCCTGGAAGGGAAAGGGGTGGTACGCTGCCCTCTCCACCTGACACCAGAGCGGTTCCATTTTTATCTGTTTCCTATGTTGGGTCTCCATGTAAGTGTCCTATTACTAAGGGTCCCAAGGGCTAATAGAGTTTACCAGCAGCTGGCTCAACCCAGGTCTCACTGAAAACCCCAAAAGTAAAGGCCCCGGGGCTAGGGGGTCCTCAGGTGGCCCCTCAAGCAGTGGGAGAAAGAAGAAGTCCCTCCCTGCTGCCCAGGCCTGTGTGGGGCGAGGGCCACCTCTCACCTGCACTGGCCACGCCGGCCGGCCTGCCTGCCTGTGCATGTCCTGGTGACCTCCCCCAGGGCCGGGCCACTAACCCCTGTGGCAGCTGCATCTCTCCTTCTAGACAAGGGGACACGGGGCCATCACGGGAGGGTGCCCACAAGTGAAACCCACGCTACGCTCTGGGACCCGGGGCTGCTGAGGGAGCCGGGCAAAGCCTTCCCCTCCCACTGCCTGCAGAGGGAAGGGAATAATTAGAGACTATTAAAGGGAATTAAACCCCACCTTCAGAGATAGCCTAATGGCCCCCACCCTCCTCTCACATCCGGGCCCCTCCCTGCTACCTCTGGAACAGCCAGCTGACCTCACAGGCCGAGTCCAGAACCCACGGCCCAGGAGCCCGGGACGCGGAAGGCTGGCTCCAGCCTCGGTCCCGTGCCTCAGGCCTCTCTCTGCCAGCCTGGCACCCCCCCCCCTCCTGCAGGGCTTCCTGCCTTTGATGCCCTCCCAGGCCTCACTGTGACCTCGTAGCAGTTTTGAGCTGGAAGCAGCCAGCACACGTAATTAAAGGCTTTGCCACGCAGATAACAAGCACCCTTCTGAGGACAGAGTCAGGCATGAAAGGGGTTTTGTTGCTTTTTTTTTTTCTTTTTAAAGCAAACCCTCCGCAGCTGGCCTCTCCTGTCCTTATCGGCCTATGTAAACCGGATGAGGGTGCTGAGAGGTCACAGCCCAGGGATTGCCTGCAGGAGAAGACAGCCCAGGTCTTGGGTCCTACAGGAGCCACAGGTGGGCCAGGCGAAGAGCCCTCACATTGGAGCCCAGGCTCCCTGAACCCCATTCCTGGCCATTGGAAGAGAGGACTGACAACGGGCAAGCACAGAGGGCCCCTCAGAATGGAGGGGGAGCGATTCAGAGAGAGCGCCTGCCGAGGCCACGCATCGCCGTCTGTGGACACGCCAGGCCCTTCGGGAGCTGTGATGGAGAGGGCGGAGGGAAGACTGAGGTGGTCCTTCTAGGGCGGGCAGGCCGCTCCCGAGGTGAGGCTGTGCGGTGCCCATCCTGTGTCCCCGTGCCCACGGTGGCCAGCACGTCTGTGGGCACGTGAGGGATGTGCCTAGTAGACCTCCCCCGAGAGGATGGAGCAGGTAGAGGTTCCTCGCTTCCCCACAGGTGGGCAGAGGGAATGGCAGGGAGGGGCAGGCTCAGGGCACCATGTGCCACCACTTGAAGGAGAAGGGCTGCCGGCGCACGTTGGTCCCGCAGTGGATCTCCCCGAGCAGCCTGTGGTAGGACAGGTAGTCGTCGATGAAGATGCAATGGAGGCCCAGCGGCTCCAGCAGGGACCGCACCTTCTCCTCCAGGCAGCAGCGGCCGTGGATGATGGGCCCGTAGGGTTTGGGGATGCCCAGGTGCTTGCCTAAGACCACCATGTTCACCTGTAGGAGAGAGCAGGCAAGAGGCAGGCCGGCTGGCTGTGGACACTTGGCACATGGGGAGCCCTTCTGGCCTGTGGCTCTGGCAGACGCATCCCCAGGGCCTGTCCCACCCTGGCCAGCGTCCCCGGGCCACCAGCGTGGGGCTCTCTCAGAGTGAATGTCCTGCCCAGCTGGTGTGGCTCAGTAGTTGAGCATCAACCTATGAACCAGGAAGTCATGGTTTGATTCCTGGTCGGGGCGGGCAGGAGGCAGCAGATGGATGATTCTCTCTCGTCATTGATGTTTCTATCTCTCTGTTCCTCTCCTTTCCTCTCTGAAATCAATAATATATATATATTTTTTTTTTACTTTTTTTTTTTTTAAAGAAAGAACAAAGAAGGTCCATGGAAGTAGAGAAGAAATAGATTCATGTTGGAAGAGAGGATTGACAATGGGCAGGGCTGTTAGTAACATACCTGGGGAATTTATATAAAGACACACCTTCCTCTAACACTTTCTTCCATCTCTCAGAAAATCATCATAACAACTTGGTTAGAGCAAGAGTTTACCATCATCTGTCAGAAACTTGTACAAAAACATATGCCATCGCCCTCGCTGGTTTGGCTCAGTGGATAGAGCGTCGACCTGCGGACTAAAAGTTCCCAGGTTCAATTCCTGTCAAGAGCACATGCCTGGGTTACGGGCTTGATCCCCAGTAGGGGGAGTGCAAGAGGATCAATGATTCTCTCTCATCATTGATGTTTCTATCTCTCTCTCTCTCTCCCTCTCCCTTCCTCTCTGAAATCAATTTTAAAAAGTTAAAGAAAATATACGCCATCTATCTACACGGCCTACGGTGTGAATGTCCTTGAAGAGCTGGTGCATTTGTTCAGTGCACAGCTTGCTCAGCTGTCCCCGGAAGCCTGATAATTATCACCGTGTGTTGAACATCTACTATGTGCCAGATATATCATCACTAACCTGCACAGCCCTCCTCTGGGGCTGTGACTGGGACAGGTTAAGTGACAGGCGCAAGGCCACACCGAGAAGTGGGGGACTGAAATTTGGTTTGGTCTGACCCATACCAAAACGCACACGCTTTATCCTCTGGCAGAATGGACCACTATGGCGGCCTGGGGCTGAGACGGGGGTAAGGAGCTGGGAGCCCTTGGGGATACCTGGGCTTCTCTCCAGTGGCATCTCTGCTTCCCTGTTTGGGGTGCCCTAGAGGTGAGGAGGGGACATCTCCCCAGGGCAGGGTGTGGAGGTTTCTTAGAGGAAAGGTCAGCCCCTGCTTGATGGCCCGAGGAGGGGGCATTCTGGACCTGCTTCTAGAGGGTAGTGCTGGGTCATCTCAGTGGGGGGCGGGCTGCCTGGTCTCTGTGGCATCCCGTTCTCCAAGCCCTAGCCCCTCACCCCCAAGTCTGCCCTGCAGAGCCATTTAGGCTGGGACCAACATTAAGCTGGAGGGTCTCAGGCCAGCTCCCTGGCCTTGGCCCTGAGCGACCCACCTGCTCACTAATGGGCCAGAACTTGCCAGGGAAGGAAGGGGTGGGGCCAGGAGGCTAAGGGGAGGGACAGAGCCAGCCAGGTGGGCCCCTCAGGAGACTGGAGGCTGCCCCCTGGCTCGATGGGGACTTTGAGCAAGCCAACCACCCACCCCACCCCCCAACCTCTATGACCTCAGTTCCCCCATCTGACAAATGAGGCGTTAACTGAGCATCCCCTACAGGCCCTTCCAGTAAACACAGAACAGATCCTATGGTGTGTGTTGGGGCGTGGGCTTCTGGCAGATGTGGGCAAGGCCACAGCCAAAGGAGGGCTGACCAACGTCATGGGCTCTGACCCAGGCCTTACCAGCAACCCTCAGCCTGACCAGAGCTGGTCACCCCTTAGAACTCTGCTGTCCAGGAAGGGAGCCACCAGCCACCTGTGACTGTTAAAACTCAAATTAGAGTAAAAATTTGGTCAGCCACACCAGCCACATTTCAAGGAGCCACACGTGGCTCATGTCCCATGCCATCCTGTGCAAATACAGAACATTCCCATCATCCCGGAAGTTCTCACGGCACTGCCTTGGGTCAGTGGTTCTCCACCAGAGGGCGATTTTGCCCCCCAGGCATTTTGGTTGTCACAACCTGCTGGCATCTCGCAGGTAGGGACAGAGATCAGACACTCTTTCCCAGGGGACTAATGGGCACTTTGGCCAGGACTGCGCCGATAGCATCAGGCCCCTCCCAGGGGCCAGGCTGGTGAGCTCATCACCTCTCTCACCTGCTTGTCAGCTGCCGAGTTAATGACAGCCCAGAGGTGGCTGCCACCTGCCCCACCTGCTGGACTCAGGAGCGCCGCTGGGGAGCAGAGGAGGCGGCTGAGGCCCAGAAACGGAAGCCCCAAACCTTGGGATCCAAACCACACTTCCTTTTCCCTTTGGGGGAAAACCACGCCCTGAGTTCATGGGGCTGCCCTGCGCCTGCAGGATGTTGTGCAGCGTCCCTGTCCTCCCCGCTTCCCACTGGGTACCAGCGGCACCCCCTGACTGAGGCGATCCAAATGCCCCAGGGTTGAGAGCCACCGATGGATGGTCTGTATTGGCACGGAAAGCACACACCTGCTGGAGGGTGCGGGCCGCCCCGCCTGTACCACCTGTCCCCGGACAGGGGGTGCTCTGGTCTTCTCTGGAGACCCAACAGGGTCCCCACCAGGCCGCTGCCAGGCCCCCGGAACCAGAACAAGCCCAGGCGCTCACCATGTCAGGGAAGAAGGCTTCTGCGTGGGAGCCCTTCAGGTAGAAGAGCTGTGGGATGTCCACGATGTCCCGCTCTGTCAGGCCCAGCTCCCTCTTCAGCACCTCGCGGTTCCAGTCGATGCATTTCTGGGGGAGGGGGGGAGGGTCCAAGGCTTGCAAAGCGCCTACTGTGTGCAGCCTCTGCGCCTTTTAGCTCCTTTGATCTTTGTGCCATTGCTACCCCCAGGTGGGGAAAACTGAGACTCTAATGACCTTCCCTAGGGCCCTACCCTCCCCACAGATCTCAGCAGCTCCCAGGTGTTCTCTCTAGAAGATGGGGGACCCCCAAGAACAGGCAGCAGGCCTGCCCCTCACCTGCACAAAGAGACTGTCGCTCTGGAGGTCTCTGTCGGCCAGTATTTCATCAATGCTTCTCTTCACCTGCTGCTCTAACCCTGCAAGAGAGAGACTGCACATGGGCTCAGGGGGTCCTGCCCAGGCCACCGGGGGCCCAGGCCTTCACAATCTGGGCCGGAATTTCCTCCCACCTCAGTGCCAGGGCCTGAAGCAAGGATGGAGAAAGCCAGGGAAGGAAACCCTGATAGGACCTGGCTCTGGCTGCCAGTAAATCCTGGGGATGGATTGTAGGCCCCTTGGGAAGGGACAACTGGGCGCAGGGCCTAATCATCGCCATACAGTTAACATTACTGAATACCCACCATGTTCTGGGGCTCCCGCTGAGTCTATTATTAACCTTTAAAGCACTGCTAGTAGGGTTCATTATCCCCCCAATTCCGAAAAGAGGGAACGGAGCACTGAGAGGTTCAGAACGCATCCGTGATGTCACAGTCAGCAAACGGCAAGGCCAGGATTTGAACCCAGGTCTCTCCAGGCCACAGGCTACTCCACATCCCTTGCCGGCTCCATTCCTCAGGGGGGAGCTCTGAGCTCTGGTGGGGAGCTGGAGGTGCTTTTGGAGGGTCTGTCAGTTCCCACAGGAGGGCCTACAGATGGGTCCTGGCCACCCACCTGGCTTCTGGGCCCTCTTCCCTTAAGCCCCTAGCCCTGCTGCTCCCTGCGGCCCGGCCCCAGGAAAGCTGCTTCCCTCTGAGTCTCGGTCTCCTCGGCTGTGAAAAGGGATAAGGAGAGGGCGTGGGAGATCCGAAGGGGCAAGAACGGGTGCCCAGCGCAGAATGGCACAGGGGCATGCTCCCTGCTTCCTGTTCTTTTCCTCTCCGGGGGTGTGGCCAGGGTCCGCCCACTGTATGGAGGAGGTCACCCCCTCTCCGCTCCCCTTTCCTAGCCCAAGGGAGGGAGCACCCTCATCCTCAGCTCCCACGTGAGAGTCAGGAGAAGCGGTGACGTCCGGCTCTGCACTCAGCCTGCAGACAGAGGGCCCGGGGCATGGGCAGGAAGGGCATCGGCAGTGCCAGGGCTGGTGGTGTCGGGCAGCGTCCCCGCCCGCAGGACGCCTGGGTCGCTGGCACTCACCGTCGAACTGGAGCGCCTTCCCGTAGCCCTCGGCTTTCTTCTCTTGGAACAGTTTGAGGCAAGCGCTGGGGCTCGCCAGGAGCAGCCGGAAGCCCTGGCACAGAGGGAGGGAAAGAGCTCATGCCCGGGTCCCCCCTAGATGCAGGAGACCCCAAACTCAGGAGAAGCCTGAGTTCAGAGGCCAGACCGCACCCGGGACACTCCTCTCACCTCAACGTCACCCACCGGCTGCAAAGAACTACCAACAGGTCCTTCTAGCTGGTTCAGACCTCTGGGCCTTTGTCCATGACGCTCTCCCTGCCTGGGGGTCCTTCCTTGCTTTACCCACCTGGGGATTCAGCCCCCCTCCCAGGCTGCTCGCTCCCTGAAGGCTATGCCCTCCCTGCCATCTCTGCAAGGCTGGAAACTGAGGGGTTCACATATTGGCCCAGAGCCCACTGTCTGGGTTTGAATCCTACTCTCCCTATTAATTGCCCTCTGAGCCTCAGTTTCCTCATCTACAAAATGGGGACAATGATAACAGTAGCCACCTAGCTGAAACCGGTTTGGCTCAGGGGATAGAGTGTCAGCCTGCAGACTGAAAAGTCCTGGGTTCGATTCCGATCAAGGGCATGTACCTTGGTTGCAGGCACATCCCTAGTAGGAGATGTGCAGGAGGCAGCTGATCGATGTCTCTCTCTCATCGATGTTTCTGACTCTCTATCCCTCTCCCTTCCTCTCTGTAAAAAATCAATAAAATATATATTTTAAAAAATAGTAGCCACCTCATGAGAATTAAATGAATTAAAACATGTACACATAACAGGTGCTTGGTAAATGTTACCAATTGCTTATCAGCGTTGTTTCACATGGGTCTTGGCCGAGAGGTGGGGATCAGAGGAAACACCCAGCAAGTAGGAGAATGTGTGTGAGCAGTGAGTCACTGAGTGCCTTCCTGACCTGAGCTCTGACCTCCTTCAGAAGCCCTCCAACCCGAAACTGATTTGGCTCAGTGGATAGAGCGTCAGCCTGCAGACTGAAAGGTCCCAGGTTCGATTCCAGTCAAGGGCATGTACCTTGGTTGTGGGCACATCCCCAGTAGGGGACATGCAGGAGGCAGCTGATCAATGTCTCTTTCTCATCGATGTTTCTAACTCTCTAATCCTCTCCCTTCCTCTCTGTAAAAAAATCAATAAAATATATATTAAAAAAAAAAAAGAAGCCCTCCAAGATTAATGGCCCTGGCCTCCAGGGAGCCCGCCTCTGAGCGCAGTGTGGATTAGGTGTTGGGTAAGTCCCAAGTAGCTTTGCCCTGTTTTGTCCCATCAAGCCAGGCAAGGGCAGAGGTGGTTCACGCAGGAGAGGGGGCTCACCTTTTGGTCGGGGGTGGGCACGAAGGTCAGGAACTCGTCCACGTGGCCCACGGAGAGCCAGTCAGAGTAGAGCTCCACGGGCGCCTGCACCTGCTGGGCCTTCAGGAAGTCACGCACCACCTTGGCCATTCGCCGCCCGCCTGCCCTGCAGGGGGAGGAGAGAGTTGGCGTCACCTCCTGGTGACCTGAGGGTGCGGGGGTCAGATACAGGGCCCTGATGTCTTCCACATCTCGGGGTTTTCGAGGAGGGAGTGCCTCTGAGGACATGGCATCTGCATTTTGACAAACGTCTTATCTGACTCAAGAGAACCAGGGACGAGGGTGGCCTAGAACAGGGCAGGGAGCAGGAGCTGGAGCCCCAGAGCTGTGGGAGGCGTTACCCAGGCGAGGGCAGGTCCCTATTTCACAGGTGAGGCAGTGAAGCCTTGTCCAAAGTCAGAACGACATATTATTCTTTGACATTTTTCACCCTCCTTGACACAAGTAACCATGTGCAAACACATGTCTAGAGACTTTTTTCAATATGTTTTGCAAAAACTCCCAGCCCCCATCCAATATGGTGGTTCTGAAGCATCCATCTTATAAAAACACTGCTGTTTGAAATTTTAACCTTGCTATTGGCTCCTATAAATGTTTGCTTGCTTAAATGATAAGGAAAATGAGACTATTCTCACTGCAGAGAGGCCATTAAACCTTCCCTGGACAAAATGATCAGTGCTGGCACCTGGCCAGGCCTTTGGCTGAGGTCTCAAGGCCTCAGCACATAGGGGCCCTTTAAGAACTTGCAAAGGGGCAGGAAACATCCCATATTTGGGAGACAAAGAAGGTAAAAGCATATAAATAGGGAAAATTTCTGCATGTTGGGGCCCAGAATTTGAGAGACATTTTCCTCTGGACCCGCACGTAGTAAATGTAACTCCAAACTCTCTGAGCATGGTTTGATTATTCCGGTTTTCTGTAACAGTTCTACCTTAAACAGAACACCATCCGGCCTTGGCCAGGCTCCTCCTCTGCCCCCACCCAGCCAGTGACACCTCCCTCACCTCAGGAATCCCAGGGGCTTGTCCCTGGCCTTGCTCCTCTGCAGCCTAACCAGAGGGAAGCTTTTAAATATGTCAGCGCATATAATCTTCTCTGGACAAAGCCCTCGCATCACCCACATCTCATAACTGTAAATGCAAAGTCTCCACAAGGACCTGCACAGCCCCACCAATTCTGATGCCCCCCCTCCAGCCACTTTCCTCTTCAATCACTGGGTTCCAGCCCGACCTCCTGCCGTCCCTTCATATAGCAGGTACATTCCTACCTCAGGGGCATTGCACATGCTCTTCTTTCTAGTAGGAATTGCAGCCCGCTCCCCACAAGTTTAATTCAGATGCTACCTTCTTCTACTATGAGGCCTTTGAAAAATAAAACAAACCCTCAACCCTTTTCCCAGCTTTATTTTTCTCTACACCATCTGGTCCTAGTTGGCACACTTGATGTCTTATTGTCTGGCATCCCCCTAGGAGGGCTGGGATTTTTGTCTATGCTCACTCCGTATCTCTTGTATAATAGATGCTGAAAGTTTATCTGTGAGTGATAGTCATTCCTGTGAACCCCTGGGTGCTAATCCGGGGCCGATAGACCTTGAATATGTCATAGACACCGTCTAGAACAGTGGTTCTAAACCTTTCTAATGCTGAGACCCTTTAATACAGTTCCTCATGTTGTGGTGACCCCCACCCATAAAATTATTTTTATTGCTACTTCATAGCTGTAATTTTGCAACTGTTATGAATCATATTTGTGTTTTCCAATGGTCTTAGGCGACCCCTGTGAAAGTGTTGTTCGACCCCCAAAGGGGTCTCGACCCACAGGTTGAGAACCGCTGGTCTAGAAGGAAGTCCCAACAAGGTAGAACCAACAGATTGGACAACACTGCTTTGGGGATTTTGGGGATGAGATTGTGGGAAATATTTTTCTTGTATTTCTGTTATCTCAATAGAGTGCTGGTAGTTTCATTCTATTTACTTATTTATTTATGTAATCCTCACCTGAGGGTATTTTTCCATTAATTTTTTTTTTTTTTTTAGAAAGAGTAAAGATAGAGGGAAAGACAGAGAGAAACATCGATGTGAAAGAAAAACATTGATTGGTTTCCTCTTGCATGTGCCCCAAGCAGGGCTTGAGCCAGGGAGGAGTCTGTAACCGAGATATGTGCCCTTGACCAGAATAGAACCTGGGACCCTTCGGTCCTCAGGCCGAGGCTCTATCCACTGAGCCAAACCAGCTAGGGCCAGTGTTGGCAATTTTAAAAGACTTCTTACACAACAGTGCGATGGTGGAGAAGAATCAGACTTCAGAAACTGCAGATGAGCAGCAAGCGGCAGGAATCAGAGACATGGAGGGTGAGGAAGGGCAGAATCCTTTCCAGGGGTGCTCTACGGCCATCCACCTGGAGGCAGGGGTAACCCAGGAGGTATCGGACCTGGTCTCTGGGCTACATCAAAGCTGCCACCAGGAGGCAGCATTGCCCAGAGATTGTTCTAAGTGTGAGCACAGAGCATGGAGAACCCAGATTAAGCACGGACTGGCATTTGTTGGGCATCGTGTGTGCCGGCCTGCGGCTCCCACACTATCCTAACTAGCCACTCGCTCACCTGCAGCCCATGCCGACCCCCGGGCCCTTTCAAGCTTGGCTAGGACAGCAGATGTTTGACCTCCTACAGGGAGAGGGCAACAGATCTGTCTCCTGCCTCTGCATCAAACTGCTCATCTCCCCAGCTCTTCTGACTTTCCGGAGGCTGGAAATCTGGCTTTCTATGGGAGGCCTCCTGAGACATAGATAGGTATGTACATGTTTCATTAAGCTCATACAATCCCAGGCAGGCCAAAGACCATGAGCATCCGTTTGTGTGTGTCCTCCTAAGAATCTGTGACCTTCCACATCGAAGAGTCTAGGCCTCCGAGTCTCTGATTCTTGAATCCAGGCAGGAAGTTAGGAAACTTCTCACACTGGAGACCCGTGTTCGCGGTGAGGCCGTTGGAGGGTGGATGCTGCCTCAGTGTCCTCGGCCCTCCGCCCCCCTCCCACCCTGCCTCTCACTTGGGGAAGCAGCTGCCGATGAGGATGCGGCCCAGGGGGTACTCCTTGCCACCCACGGTCACCGGCGGGCTGACGTCCAGGTTGCCGAACGAGTCGAGGCCGGAGGCGCCAGTGAAAGGAATTTCCTGGGTTACGTATCCAAAGTCAGGGCCCTGTGGGAGGACCAGCAAGACACACACACACACACACACACACACACACACACACACACAGAAGGAAGGGTCAGTTAGAACAGGAAAACCACGTCTATTCACTTTTCACAGACTCCCCTGTTCTCTGAGCACCCTGCAATTCAAGTCCAAGCCCGTGAGAGGACAATCACTGGGAAACCCCCGTGTTCGGAAATCAGGTGACACACTTCTGCAGACCCTGTGGGCCACAGATCATCACAGTGGACGTCAGACAGCCTTGTGATCAGAAAGGTAATAAAAACAGCGTGTGGAAGCTGTCCTTCTGGGGAAACGCTTAGCTCTGAACACGCATTAGGAAGGGGAAAGATTGACAACTCTTGGCTCTGTTTCCAGCTGGGCCAGGGAAGTGGGGGGCGGGGAGATGACAAATTAACCCGAAGGAAGCAGAAAGAAGGGAAGGGTAAAGATGAGAGTGGAAGTCAGTGGGAAAATGTCCTGGTCAGGTCAAGCCCTTGACGCAGACTCACCCTGCAGGGTTCATTGTCCCTTTGCTGGGTCTCGTCCCTGACCCCGCCAGGCTGGGGTGAATGACCTGCTCTGTCTGCCTGAGCACCCAACTTCCCCAGCACAGTCCCCCCGCCTCCCTCAGACAGGGGGTTATGCGGGCAGTGGGGGCGTGCGGGCCGGAAACAGGCAGAATCCCTAAGCTGCAGGCCCTCTCTAGGTTAGCCCAGCTGTAAAGCACAGGAGCTATGGAGGCAGCCTCTCTGGTTTTGCGTCTTGGTGCCACAACTAGCTGTGTGGCCTTGGGCAAGTAGCTTAACCTCTTTGAGCCTCAGGAAGGAGAGACTTGAGGTGCCCCCTGGATTAAATGAATAACCTGGTAAAGCTGGGGGGTGCCTGGACCTCAGTGCTCCATTGCTAGAGCTGCTCTTGTGTGTAGGAAACAGCACACGCTGGCACACAGTAGGTGTTCAGAAAATCTTTGTTACCAGCTCATGCAACCTTTAACAAGGGTGCATTCCCCTCAAAAGGCAGCTTGGTTTCCCCTGGGATCACCCTTCTGTTGGCTCCCCCTTGTGGGAGAAAGGTCCTCAAGAAGACTTTATTAGCTAGCCGCTCCCAGAACATGGAGCAATTTGCATGCTATTTGCATATTTGCTCAAACCTCCCTCCGACACCCCATTTGCCATTGCCCGCCACCTGTGTCCTTTGCCCCCTAAAGGACCAAGACTGGGCAAAACTGATCAGGGTCCTAGAGGAGGAGCCACCCCACTCTGCTCTTTGCCACGTACCAGGATCCTCTTATAGGGGAACTCCTTCAGGCCCCTGTCTCGGGGGGAGTCAAAGACCACAGGGAAGGATTTGTGGGGTGCCTCCACGTAGCCAAATTCCATCTCGTCCTGGGAAGAGAGACGGAAGACTACAGTGACCTCCTTGGTATGGTTTTCAGAACGGGGTGATCCCCCGGGCCTGGGGCAGGGTGGGACAACAGATCCTCCCCAAGATCTGAGGGGGTGCAGGAGAACTCTGTTTGGGACCAGGGCATTTGGAGGGAAGCAGGAGAGAGTGGGGTGATGCAGGCAGCGGGAAGCGTTCCCCTAACCTGCATACCCCCACCCTGAGTCCTGGGTCCCAGGTGGCCTGGCCTCTCCAGAGCCTTTCCCAAAGCCGGGTGAAGGGAGACCCCACTCTCCCCCAGGGTCTGCTCCGAGCCCACCTGGATCCAGCGGTCATTTCGATTTTCGACCCGAGGGCAGATGATCAGCTTGCAGTTGGCTTTTGACACCAGGTCAGACATGTCCTTCAGAAATGTCTCATTTGAGCCATGCGCGTCTATCACACTGCAAACAAAGAGAGAGGGGAGGGTAATGACGGCCTCTGACCATAACCTTGGCTTTGAGGGGGGGGATGGATGGGGGAGGCCTGGATCTAGTCTGTGCTGGGCCCCGTGTGGCCCTTGGATGCAGGGGTTCAAGCACAGCCCTGCCTTAGAGAGACTCACAGGCTGAGAGACGGACTGTG
The DNA here is from genome assembly GCA_011751065.1 of Lasiurus cinereus. NCBI lineage: Eukaryota > Metazoa > Chordata > Mammalia > Chiroptera > Vespertilionidae > Lasiurus > Lasiurus cinereus. Next base: position 208,031 of record JAAGEH010000190.1, on the reverse strand, counting down.
TCCCATCATCACATCAGGTGACAGGTGCAGGGTAAGGGGCAAGCCCAGGGCTAGGGAGCCCAGTGGTGAGGCACCAGCAGGGGGAGCCATAGTGGAGGTGACCCACAGACTGGATCTCACTGGTTAAGGTGGTGGCCAGGGGGGCAGGTAGCCATCTACTCCTGTTCCACACGCCTGGCCTGAACGGAGGAGTCCGGGTGGGGTCAGAGGAAAGAAAGAACTCCCTCTGAGCACCTGCGCCAGGTGAGCAGCGCAAACCTGTTTGGCCACAGCCCTCCCCGCCTCTTGATTTCTGTTGCAGATCAACAGTGGCACTTTCCACTGCTCTGACCTCGATGCAGGGACCTGGAGTGGCCTTGCCAGCGAGGCTACCCAGCCATCGAGGGGAGGGGCCTGACAAGGATCCTGGGAGGTGGCAAGAGGACAGGGACCTGGGATGGGCCAGGGCTCTCGATCCACCCCGGAGTCTGGGTCCCCACTTTTTATTTTTCAGGTCCAGGAGCACCCCACATCAGAGAGAGGCTGGGTCTCCTGCAGCCACCAGCAGCCTGAACAGGGGGAGGCCTGGTCTCACTGCCTAGACTGAACCCAAAATGTTCTGGGGCTGCTGCAGGCAGGACAGGGTAGAGGCAGGGGCCCTGGAGGTTGAGTCTGTGACCTCAACTAGGGCCCAAGCCCGCCCGCTGCTGTCCTGCTCCCAGCTGGCACCTGTGGGGGTCCTCACAGATTCTATCCAGTCCGAGTGATGGTCCAGCACAGAACAGCCTCTGTCCCTATCTCCACGATTCCAGGGAGGGCAGGAGAGCTGCAGGGGCGGAGTGAAACCTCACCTGCACACATACAGCTCCAGGGGGGGCTGGGTGTTGGGGGTCATGATCCAGGGGGCCATGCGGAAGGCCACAGTGTCTGTGAAGATGGGCACCTCGGGCAGGGTCTAGAGGGAAACGAGGACTCAGTGGTCCTGGAGCTTCCAAACTGGTCCCCCCAAGTCCCTCAACCCCTATCGCAGCCCCCAACGCTGTACATACCCCCATGTCCATCAGGCTGACGCTGAGAGAGACCAGCCCCGAGAAATCAACATTGGGGAAGGTGAGCCCCTCCACGTAGAAGTGGATCGTCCGCTCCCCTGGCTGCCGCTCGACCTCGTAGGACAGGTGCCGGGGCCCCAGCACCTGCTTGTAGTTTGAGAGAGAATTCCCACCTAGGGGAGCCAGAGTCAGCACAGGGGGGCAGGGCTGGGACAGGGGTGCAGGGCTGTAAGGACAGGAGGAGAGGAAACCAGGGGCAGAGCCCCCTCTCTGTTCAATCTACTTGGGCTCCTCTCCAGCTCTGCCATGCACAAGCTGTGTGACGTCGGCTCAATGACTTGACCTCTCTGAGCCGTCGTTCCTCATCTGTGAAATGGGCTAATATTATATTTCTCATGGGGTCAATGTAAGCTTTAAACCAGCTGGCACAAAAGGTGAAGACGGCCCAAATGTCCATCGACAGATGAGTGGATAAACAAGTTGTAATATGTCCGCACAATGGAATATTATTCATGCGGAAAAAAGAATGCAGTACTAATAGATGCTACAACCTGGGTGAACTTGGAAAGCATTAAGTGAAAGGAGGCAGACATAAAGGCCACACAGTGTATGATTCCACTTATATCAACTGTCCAGAATAAGCAAATCCATGTAGACACAAAGCAGGTTAGTGTTGGCCAGGAGCTGGAGGTCCAGGGGGAATGGGGAGTGACTAGTAATGAGCACAGGGTTTTATTTGAGGGGGGAGGACAGGGTCTTGAAACTAGAGAGAGGTGATGGTTATACAACACTGAGAATGTACTAAGTTCCACTGAATTGTTCCCTTGAAAATGGTTAAGTGTATGCTATCTGAATTTCACCTTAATTTTTTTTTTTAATTGAGTAGTAATCCTGGCTGGGTGCTCATTGGTTGGAGTATCGTCCCATGCACCAAAAGGTTGCAGGTTCGCCCTGACCGGTTGGGCTCAGTGTATAGAGCGTCGGCCTGCGGACTGAAAGGTCCCCGGTTCGATTCCAGTCAAGGGCATGTATCTTGGTTGTGGGCACATCCCCAGTGGGAGAGGCACATCCCCAGTGGGAGGGGTGCAGTAGGCAGCTGATCGATATTTCTCTCTTGTCGATGTTTCTAGCTCTCTATTCCTCTCCCTTCCTCTCTTTAAAAAATCAATAAAATATATATTTTTTAAAAAGTTTGCGGGTTCAAGGCCCAATTACCCAGGTTGCGGGTTTGTTCCCCAGTGGGGGTGTATACAGGAGGCACCTGATCCATGTTTCTCTCTCACATCCATATTCCTCTCTCTCTCTCTCTCTCTCTCTCTCTCTCTCTCTCTCTCTCTCTCTCTCTCTGAAAATCAGTAAAAACACATCCTCGGGGGAGGATTTGAAAAAAGAGCAGTAAAATTGAGAGCGAAAAAGTGGTAGTTCTGCCCGCCTCCTCCTCTCCTGGGAACTGTCCATGGTGGTTCTGCTCTCACCAGGGAAGGCGGCCGGTTCCCGCACCCAGGCCCGCTCCTGCTCTGGTGTCGCGGTGTTTGCAGGCCCGGCCCGACCTGACCAGCCACCACGGATGCATTCCAGGAACCCTCTGGCTCCCGCCAGGCTCATTCAGCCAGAACAACAAGTTCTGGGTCTGTTCGGACAGAAATGCATGAAGAGGAAGAAGGAAGGGGCAGGAGAGGCCTCTTGCTGTTAATAAAAACGAGGAAGGGCGCTCAGGGTTAGGATGGGTCTGTTTTACGCCACAGACTTCGGTTAATTAAATCTCTGCAGAGCAGAGTTCTCAGGGAAGGCCTGGACCTCAGCTTTGCTGGTTCCTGCCCACCTTGATCCCCACTGGACAGTGCTTTTCTGGGTATCGGGGGGTCATCCTGAGCCGAGTGACCAGAGGGAGAAGGAGGAGAGGACACGGGGGCACTGGAGAGAGAAGGGGCTTTGGCACTCCAGAGACCTGGGTTTGAATGCTTGTTCTACCCCCCCCCAAGTGGTTGTGTGACCTTAAGACAGTAAATTTAGGCATCTGAGCCTCAGTTTATCCCTCTGTAAAAGGGAACTAGTTATCGAGCCTTCTTCTTGGGTAACATGTTGTGTCCGGATGGAGTGGCTGTTTGTAAGCTGTAATGAGAGTGACGAAAGGTGGTGGGAGGAAGGGAGAGAGGTGGGCGAGAGAAGAAAGAGCTTGGGAAGCGGGGGCAGGGCACCAGACCACTCACCCCGAGCACAGAAGACGCCCACTCGCTGGGAATCAGAAAACGGCACGCTCAGGACCAGCTTGTGGCTGTCAAAGAGCTTGTCGGGGCCGCCGCAGGTCAGCACCATTGGGGACATGTCTTTCAGGTCTGAAGCGAGGGGCACCTTTGAGACAAGCCTCCCTCTGCCCCACTGACCGGCTCCCATCCCACCCGCTCTGACCCTTTACCACCGCACACCATCACCCTGGACGGCACCACGGGTCCCTTGTGTCGCTCACCGTCCAGTGTGGTCAGCTGGCTGTTGGCAAGGTCCAGCCCCCTGGACCTGAGGCCATCCCGGTCACAGTTCACCAGCAGAATGGCCCCGTAGCCCGCAGGGCCCCAGCGCCAGGATTTCTGAGGTAAAACAGAGACCTCGGGGTCAGTGGGACCCAGGGGGCTCTGGAAAGGGGCTCTGGACATGACTTTGTTGGCTTGGGGACATTTGTGTTTGCTTGAAGGTTTACATGCCCAGCCAGCATGGCACATGGTTGAGCTTCGACCTATGAAGCAGAAGGTCACGGTTCAATCCCCGGTCAGAGCACATGCCAAGTTGTGGGCTCGATCTCCAGTGGGGGTGTGCAGGAGACAGCTGATCAATGATTCTCATCAATGATATTTTTATCTCCCTCTCCCTCTCCCTTCCTCTCTCTGAAATCAACACAAATATAATTTAAAATAAATAAAACGTTTTGCAAAAGATTTACAGAGGGCTCATCGATCTGGGCACGGAGCTCCATCCAGGTCTCCAGCCCCAGATCCACTCCACCCTGTGGGGTGAATGACCTGTGCACCGTTCACAGCGGCCCCACCCAGCCACAGTCACCAAACTCAGCCCGGCCTTCACCAGCCTGCCCTTCGCTGGCCTGCGGGCGTCGGCCCTGCCCAGGGCAGAAGCTGCCTCGCCCTGACCTCGATGGCCACTGGAGAGTCCTGGAAAGCCCTCCTCGTCCCCGCACCCTCCTGGGGCCTGTGCACCCACAGTCCCGCAGGCCCCATGGCCTCCTTGGTCGATCAGATGATCCACGCTCTTCCTGACACCCCTCTGCTTTCTGCCCACCAACCCCGTAGCGCATGCTCACTCTTCCACCTCACAGGACAGGGAAGAGAGGCTGTGGGACATCCCATACCATATTTTCCGGCATATAAGACGGCTTTTTAACCCAGGAAAATCTCAAAAGTCGGGGGTCATCTTATATGCCAGGAAATACGGTAGATGGGATTCAAACTCTGGCCTGGGGGCACTGCTAGCATATAGGGTGCTTGTGTTTACCCCTCTGTGGAGGGGTTGTCCTGTACCAGGGCCCAAGATGTGCCTTGTAAGGTCGACCCCACTCACCACCTGATCCGGGCCTTCCGGGCAGGGAGTGACCTGCACAGCCCTCCGTGCAGCCCTGCCCCATCCTGTCCACGAACCCCGTGGTCCAGGCTCCCTCTCTGGGGTCTTTCTCTGCAAATGACATCTTCTGCCCTCCAGGATGGCTTCCGGGTACTTCCTGGGGGATACTGTCTTGAGCCCACCCCCGCCTCCCCCTCACTCTTTAGGGTGTAACTGGGCTGCCCACCCAGCCTCCTTCACTGGAAGCCTCGCCTTCCTTCAGTCACTCAGCAACCTTTATGAAGCACCTGCCATGTTTGGGGTTCCAAATACAGCCTACGAGCCGAAACCGGATTGGCTCAGTGGATAGAGCATCAGTCTGAGAACTGAAAAAGTCCCAGGTTTGATTCCGGTCAAGGGCATGTACCTTGGTTGCGGTCACATCCCCAGCAGGAGGCAGCTGATCGATGTCTCTCTTTCATTGATGTTTCTAACTCTCTTTCCCTCTCCCTTCCTCTCTGTAAAAAATCAATCAATCAATATATACATATTTAAAAAAAACACACACAAAACAAATACAGCTTACGAAATAGAAAACATACCAAGTCTAAGGTGGCATGAGAGAGACCCAGCGGGCAAGCTACTGTGCACCACACATGTCAGTTACTCCCACTTGGCAAGTTGACAGTCCCCAGGTGGGTTCCCTGCACTGCTGGGTATCACAGACCCTCGGCATCCGTGGCCCTTCTGGAGGCGGTACGTACCACGCCAGTGAGGTAGAGCACACTGTGGCCCACCCCACTGCACCCCAGCCAGGCCCAGCCCCCGGGTTACCTGTCTACCCTGCTGGCTGGGGGTAGCAGGAAAGCCTCACCTTGTCGCCTTGGCTCCGCTTTGCCTTGCCCTTGCGGGCTGTGTCAACATCCAGGGAGATGTCTAGAAAGGGACGGAGAGGTGTTGTCGGGGTTCTCAGGCCCCTAGCTTCTGCCTACAGTGTCCGGGTGGAGGAAAGCTCCCCAGGCCGCTGAGAAGTGGGAAGCCATGTTCTGGGATGCGCTGGGGCAGCCTGTGCAGCACTGGGCGTTGGAGGGACCCACCTCTTCGGGTCTTGAATTTCTTGCTCATTTTACACTCGCTGAGTTGGAGGCCCTGACTCCCACGGTTGGGGACTAGGCCTGAGGCTCTGGGTGCTGGTTTCATAGGTCTCATGATCCCCGCTGAGACCAGCTGCTCTGGTGCTCAGGCTGGGGGGGTGGGGGGCGGGATGAGGAGGGGCTGTCCAGGGCTTAGTGCTGGCCTGGGGTTCCAGTGGGTGTGACACCTGGGACCCCAGGTGAAGGGCCCATTGTGGGTCTAGCTGTTGACACGTGGACAGTACGGTTTCTAGATGCCAGTGGCCCTAAGTATTGCTGGGTCTCCCTCTCTGATATTCTAGGGAGCCACACCCCTCAATGGTAGAGGAAGCCACTGGCCATGGGCCTGCACTCAGGGCCCCCCTAAGACCCTCAACAGCCACCGCAGTAGAGTGGGGGGACATACCGAGAGCCAGGGAGGCGGTACGTACCGACACCAGTGAGGTAGAGCACGCTGTGGCCCAGGGCACGCTCCTCGCTCTGCCCGAAGTAGGAGACCTTCACCTGTGGGGACATGGTCAGCCCTAAGCCAGCATGGCCGCCCCTTCAGAGATGGCAGTGACGGGAGGTTTGGGGGTGACCCACACCTCCCAACAGCCCTGCTTAGAGTCAGGGCAGGCCTGGGGTCCCCAGGTCCTCCCTGCTGCTACAGGCCCAAGTCTCATGGGCTCCAGGCTCGGATCCCGAGCTGCTTCTCCAGCTACAGAGGCTGTGGGTGCCTCCCCAGCTTCCAGGGCTGGGCAGGGTGGGGGCAGCTTCTAGAGGGAGCAGTGGACCCTCAGAAATTATGGGGGACGGCAGAGAGAAAGAATGAGAGAAGGAACATCCATTGACTTAGGCCCAGTTACTCAAGGCCTCTGTTGCTTCGCCCGTAACAATGGGAACAGGGACCTCCATCCCTTAATAACAGCCAGTGGTGATGAGCTTTTCCCCGGACCCAGAACCCATGCCAAGGGCTCTCTCCAGGCCGCTTCCACGGCCCCCCAGAAGGGCCCCAGGAGACAGGCCCAGGCTAATGAGGCTGCTCAGGGCCCGGCTGGCAGGCGCATAGCGTGTAAGCCACGGAGCAAGGTCTGAGCCCATGGCGGGCTCCGGGCCTCTGCTCTCAAAGGCTGCTCAGTCCATGCGGGCGCTGTCCCTGCCCCATCAGCGGTCGCTGTGTGGGGTGGGAGGCTGGGACGAGTGAGGGGGCTGTCATCTGAGCAAGAGAGGACTTCCCAGTTGCTTAGGTGTGGGAGACGCCGCACATGTAGGTGTGCACTGCGTCTGCCCAGGTGCGCACACAGGTCCAGCCCACACCAGAGTGGGGGGCTTGTTTGGGCGCCTGTGTGTAGGTTGAGCACAGAATTAGGGTGGGATGTTTGTGACCCCGACGGGAGAGGAGCAGGCAGTGTTTTGGGGGAGAATTCATTCATGTGAACGTGTCACATTGGGCATTGGGCGGGCTTGCGTGTTTGGGTGTCTATGGAGTTGTATCAAGATGTATCAGGTGGACGCAGGTGTCAAAAGCTATACGGGGTGTGATTGAGTGGGGTGATATGTGAATGAGGTATGCTTTGGGGGGCTCTTACCTGGGGTGCAGGTGGGGAGATGCAGCCCCTTCCTGTGGGGAAGGGCCTCTTACCTTGAGATCATTTAAGGCCTTACTGGCTGTTTCCACGGATACAGTGAGGTCCACATCGATGTCCAGGGGCCAGTGGGTTTTGTCTCTGGGCACTGTCACCCGTGTTGGGTCGTAGACAATGAAGAGGTGAACCCCAGAGCTCCCAGAGACCTTGAAGGTCTCAGCGCCCTTGGGCACATCGCTGCCAGAGAAAGGAGAGGGGGAGGGGTCCGGGGCTCAGCAGTGTGATCATAGCAAGCCCCCCAAATGTCACCCAACTGGAGGGCCACGGGCCAGGAGGCCAGCCTGCTGGGCACTGGGCAGCCTAGGCTCCATCCAGCTGTCCTCGGACCTTCACATGACTCATCCGGGCACATTACCCCTGGCCTCAGTCTCCCCATCTATAACCAGAAGGGGTGGAGCAGAGAACTGGTGCTGAGCTTCATTTAAGTGGGAGCACCCTTTCAGCAGACCTCCCCGGAAGCCCGAGACATCAGACAGCCCGAAGGGAACTGGGCCCAGGCCAGGCTCAGTGGTTAGAGCCTGAGCCCATGGACCAAAGGGTTCAATTCCTGGTCAAGGGCGAGTACCTGAGTTGAGGGTTCACTCCCTACCCTAGCCCGGGTACCTTCAGAAGGCAACCAATCTCTCTCTCTCTCTCTCTCTCTCTCTCTCTCTCTCTTTCTCTCTCTCTCTCTTTCTTTCTCCCTCCTTCTCACTCTCTCTGAAAAGCAATGGAAAAAAATATCCTCAAGTGAAGATTTTCTTTCTTTTTTTTTTTTTAATATATTTTATTGATTTTTCACAGAGAGGAAGGGAGAGGGATAGAGAGTTAGAAACATCGATCAGCTGCCTCCTGCACGCCCCCCTACTGGGGATGTACCTGCAATCAAGGTACATGCCCTTGACCAGAATCGAACCTGGGACCTTTCAGTCTGCAGGCTAACGCTCTATCCACTGAGCACACCGGTTTCGGCAGAGATTTTTTTTTAAAAAAGGGGGAGATGGGGATGAGGCCAAGCCACAGAGTTCAACCTTCCAGTTTCACAGCAGCCCCGAGACTCCAGGAAGCAGCGACAGCAAACCTCCGGACACCCCCACCCCACCCCACTCAGGCCGCCAGCAGGAACTGCACTCGGATGACCACCTCCATTGTCAGCCTGCTCCCCGGGGTCGCTGGGCGGCCTCCACACGGTCTCCCGAGCCTAGGAGCCCTCTCCGCTGGTCCACACTCCGCATACGTAAGTCACATTGTGCTGGTCCTTTATGTTCAAAACAGTGGGCCCATCACACTCAACCAGGTCCCCACAGAGATACACGAGGTCCCTCCTGGTGGGCTCCCTGCCCCCTCCCTGACCTCCGCACCCCTCCCCCTGGCCCACTCTGCTCCAGCCACACTGGCCTTCCCGCTCTTCCATGAAGCTGCCAGGCTGGCCTGCCCCAGACCCCGGCTATCCGCAAGGCTCCCTGCCTTACCCTCTTCAGGGACTGGCTTAAATGCTACATGCTCAATGAGCTCTCCATCACCCCATTTCATCTGCAGCTCACCCCGTTCTCCCCCGCTCTCCTGTCACTCTGCTGTCCTCGCTCATTCCCTTGTTCGTTGCCCATCTCCCCCGCGGAAGCTGGGCTCCGTGAGGGCAGGGAGTGTGGTCTGTTTTGCTCGGCACCATGTCCCCAGCACCGGTAACGGCATCTGGCACCAAGTCGGTGCTCATGCGCCCTTGTGAAAGGCATGAATGGGTTCCGGTACCTCTACTCGGGCAGGGAGACTCGGCCCATCGGTACCCAGGAGGGATCTAGAACTTGGCTGGTGCCAGAACCCAGGGCAACTTCTCCCCGTCCACCTGGTACACCACATCCACCTCATACCCCAGGGCTCTGGGCTCCAGAAAGGAGAGTTGAGAAGCCCTCCATCTGCCAGCCCCCAGCCTGGGGCGCTCGTCTGCCAGGCCTCCACCCTACTCCTCACACCGCCAGCTGCACCCAGCCACAGCCACCGCGCCTCGGGGCTGCCTTCCTGGGCCAGAGAGGAGGCGATGACCTGCCAACTCCAGCCACAGGCACCCAGAGCGGAGCGCACAGGGCCTCAGTGGGTGCCTCTGGTTCTTCGTCCCCTGAATAAACCTGAACGGGGCGCCCTCTCGCTGAGCGCTGCGCTAAGGCCCTGGGTTCCATGAGGTCCTGGGCCCGTGGAGCTCACGGCCTGGAGAGGAAGTCAGAGGAGGGACCACAGATCGGTCCTTCTCCCTCCCTACACAGCAGGGCAGAGCCATCAGCCTCGAGGTCACCTCCCAAGATCAAGTCCACGTACGTAGACCCATCGACTGCAAAGATGCCAGGGCCAGAGGGGCCTTTGGTAGATCTTCCACCTCGTCCTTTCCTGGACCCCTGAGAACCCACCCAAATATGAAACCCTCCTGGGGTGTCGGGGGGGGGGACAGGCAGGCACGGGAGTTTGGGGGAGTCCCAGGCGCCCCCGGGTGGTTTGCCTCGCCCGTTCTTCAGCCTGGTCCCTTTGGCTCAGGCCCCAGATACAACCAAAACCCCAAGAGCAGCCCTGGCGTGCCAGGCAACGTAATGGGCTTGAAATACCCCTTTAAATGAGAGGAACTACGGTCATTTCCACACGGGAGACAGGAGACGCCTGGCAGGTAATTATCCCGCTCTCTATCATCATTTCCGGGGTCATGCCCATGAGTCTGTGACCTCTCCCACCCTCTGCCCCCAGTGCCCTTCCCCCAGCTTTGAGGGAGAATAGAGAGGATGTGGGAGGGGGTAGAGAGGATGTGGGAGGGGGTAGAGGGGATGTGGGAGGGGGGTAGAGAGGATGTGGGAGGGGCCATCTTTTGCATTCTTAAATATCCACTTTAAATACCCGCTTCTCGTGGAGCAGGTGTGGACTCTGTATGGAGTGTGGCCTCAAATCCCACCTCAGTGTCCCTCCTCAGTCACACGGATGTCACCCAAAGAATTTCTTCCTGGGGCTGTCGGGGGAATCCATGAAATGATGGAGTTAAAGTGTCTGGCACACAGTAGGTGCTTAATAAGTGTTAGGTGCCATCATTGTCGTTCCTATAGCTCTTCCCTCAGCAGCCCAGCCCGCTGGACCCCGAGCCGCGTCCTCTCCTCGGTACCCCCAGCACTGACTGGGACCTTCCTGGGGCCCCTTCACAGTCTGTGTTGGCCAGAGCAGCTCCCGGGTCACCAGGTCAGTGAAGGGGCACAAGGAGAATGGAGAATGGTTCTCAGAGAATCTCAGGAGCAGGGGCACAGAGGGTGGGACGGGTCATCCTGGGCTAGGCCCACTTGCTTTGGCGTAAGGATGGCACGTTTCACGGGCAATGGGGAGGGGGTGTTTATTGGGGGGGTATTTTCAAGCACTTACTCTGTGTGCCAGGCACAAGCTCAGATTTTGAGGCCTATGACCTCACCCACATTCACAACAACCTCCCAGGTATGTGTCATTGTCTGCGTGTGGCAGATGAGGAAATCTGAGGGGTTACGTCACTCCCCGGGGTCAGAGAGACGGAAGCAGCTACTTGTCTTCTGCTGCCCGCTGCCGGGCTGACGCTCAAATGCGTGTGCGTGCCCCAGGCGGCCCCCAGCGGGACCAGAAAACGTGGGAAGGAAAAGGAAAACGTTGACGCTGCCGTCAGTACAGATCCCTTCACCGGGGTCCTGGGGCCTGACAGGAGGGCTAAGGCAGATAGAGGACACGGAGGCAGAAGAGCCTCATCCCCCCGCCCCATCCACGCACGCACCTGAGCCTCGCAGGACCGAGGCCGTGCAGGCCAGGGGAACAGTGCTCATACTTGCTGGACTCCCCTGCCCCAGGAGCAGGAGACTGGGGGGGTATCAGCACAGGCCTTAGCCCAGCAAGGACTCTCAAAGGTCAGCCGCTGCCCAGCCCAGGACTCCATGCTCCTCGAACCCCTCCCATGGCGGGCAGCTCACTACCTGACACCCTCTGTGCTCTGACATCTCGGGTCATAGAAAGCTTTTCTTTTGGCTTCAAGCTTGGCTGGAACCTGCCTCCCACCTTCTTTCAGGTTTACCACCCGGTTTCTCGGCAGAGGAGAGGTACAGAGGTCATGGCCAAGGTCCTCCCATGCCATCCACCCGACCTGCCACTTAGACCTCACCAGCCCCGGGGACAGGGCTTAGCGTCTGGAGGTTCCCAGACCTCTGAACGAGGGTCTGGGCAGGGAGGTCAGAATGGCAGGGACCCAGCCCACAGATGGGTGGGTGGGTGGGTGGGTAGCAAAGGGCCAGTGTGCCTAGAGGGTTGCCCACAGCACTGTGCCAGGGACAGGCACAGTCAGGGGAGGGGAGAACAATGCAGAATTGAACCGAAAGGCTGAAGAGCAAGCCCGTGGGCAGCCGTGGCTCCTCTTCACACCTGACCAGCCGCCTGCAGGCCGGGGGCCCCAAGGTGCCACCCTCTCGGTGTCCTGGACTTGAAGACCCCTGAACCGAAGCCACAAAGATACTATGGGACCAGCCAGCAGGTCCCGGCAGGTGGGGTCAGTTCAGTGGGCACTTTGGCCTGGAGCTGAGACTCACGGTGGCCGCTGGCCCCACCAGCTCCCGTCCTCAAGGATGGCAGCTCCCAGGGGCACATGGGTCTCCTGTTAGTGCTGCCAGCTGCTCAACACTCATTTCCTGAGCACCCACTGTGCGCCAGACAGGATGGATGAGTCACCCGGGTGACAAGGTTAGGGCCCACCGCTGTCTATAACATACTTATCCTCCATTCCAGTTCTACCCCACAGCTCGTGTATGCTGAGGGGGGCGGCGGGAGTGGGAGGGATTTTTCCTCTCCCCCTTTTACGGAAGATGGACTGAAATTCAGAGGGAGTTCCTCTTTCTCCGAGAAAACAATTACGGGTGCCTTATGCCTGCCTTTGCTCAGGGCGGGGGGCACACTCGGAGCCTGGAAGGAGGGCCCAGGTTGGCCAGGCCTTCTTTTAAGGGGACCCTGCCTGCCCAGGAATGGGCCTGGGAGGAGGGGATACAGCTTAGCTCGGGAGCCTTCCCAGCAGATGTGAACAGGGGCTGGGGCCAGAGCGGCCCTGAGCGAAGGCCCTGAATGGACAGACAGGGTCATGAATCACTTCTCCTCTCTCAGCGGTTTCCCCTCTGCAGATGAAGGCAAGCCAGCCTGTGCTCTGGGACCCTGAAATTCTCATCTGCAAAGCGGGGGGTCAAATTCACAGGCGATGTTTATCGCCATCTAGCACGGGATAGGGGTGGGCCGGGGGGGGGGAGATTCGGAGAAGCTAAGCGATGGCCAAGTTCACACGGTCTGCAAGGACCAGCCTGGCCCCGGCCGGTGGTGATGACCAAGAGCTGCCCGTTCTCAGCTGTCATCACGTGACGCTCCTGCCCTCCAGCCCCACATCCCACCCCACATCTCTGAGCATCAGGACCACTCGGCAGAGCGGAATGGCTGCTTAGAAGCCACAGAGAGGGCAGAGCAAAGGAGAGGACAGCAGTCCCGGAAAGCATTCTGGGATGGAGGTGGAATCTCCATCACCCGTGAGCGACACCCCCATTCCTTACATCTGGAATCTTCTCTCAGACCCTTCAGTCCCCTACCCCCACCCCAGAGCAGAGGGGAGTGTCTGGGAGGAGAAGAGAAAACTGGAGGTTGGAAGTGACAGGAGCTGGGAAGGGAAAGGAGAAGGTGAAGAATCGGGGTGATGCCAAGACGGGAAATGATAAGGAGAGGGGGGCACAGGGGCCAAAAGCGGGCAGGAAAGAGGGGCCGATAGGGCTGAAAATGGCAGCAGGTGTCAGGGGTCAGGGACCAGGTAACCCTTGAGCTGAGCGGTGGCTGGCCACTGAGGCCTCCCTGATGCGCAGTATTGTGCGTCTCAAGAAGACACTCCACCTTCTCACAGGACTGTCAACATCCTGCCCCAAGTTCATGGTCAGGTGCAGCCTCCTCCTCACCTCTTGTGGCCCCGGGGAGCTTCTAGGGGACCCTGGCCTCCTATTTTCCAAGAACCCTCAAATTCCAACGTGAACACGTGCGAAGGAATGGGGTGCAGAACAGGATGGAGGGAGGAGGAGAGAGGGTCCACACGAGGCAGGAACCTGAGTCCCAGCCCGGCTGTCGGAACCTGCCAGTCACTGAGATTAACCCGGATCAATCCTGTCATTAAAGGACCATGTGACAAGCACGATTATGCCTCGTTGCACTTCTGTGCGAGTTAAAAGCATTCGTTTATTCCCGAAGAATTAAGGAATTAAGAACATATTGGCCACAGGTTTTAGAACTCAGTTCCGCATTTTCTTGTTTTGAAATAAGGGAGTCCCTGAGAAGGCAGCCGCCTGGGTCCCCACTCTGGCTCGTCTGAGAGGTCCCATAGCGACCCCTCTCCCCACACTGGGATCCTTGAATTCTAGCCTCCGATCCCAAGGGTCTCTTTGGCTTGGATGCTTTTGCAGGGCTGAGGGAGGCTGGGAAAAATTCCAGGAGAATGTCCCTGTCCCTCCCCAGCCAGCCTTCTCCTCCTCCATCCTGACGTAAATGGTCATCATGGCCTCCGGGCTGGGCTCTGGTTGTGGCCTCTGAGCCAGGCTGGACCACTAATGGGTTCCCCATGTTGTATGAGTCCTCTGGGGCCCTCCAAGCCAGGATGTAGACAGCCAGGGAAGTCTGGCCAGACCTGGGTCAAGATGGTGAGCCAGCCCACTGGGGAGCAGGGGCAGGGTGGTGAGCTAGCCCATTGGGGGGGGGGGGTCAGGGTGGTGAGCTAGCCCTCTGGGGTGAGGGGGCAGGGTGACTAGCTCGCCTGACTAGCGGGAGGGGTAGGAGCTGCAGCACATGCTATGGGGACTCTAAAAAAGGGTTCTGGGCTGAGACACCCTGGGGCACACGATCGCCCAAACACAAACATGTCTCCAAACCACCGTCCGCTCCGCACCTGGGAGAATGAATCACTTCCCGTGATGTCACCCACACGCCCGTCTCCACGGGCTCTCCTGAAGGGTTCAGACTCGGGGCAGCTGGGGTGACGGCACACCTCCTCTTCGGGGAGGCTCCCCCTGCCACCAGCAAGGCTGGCTAGAAACCCCTTACGTGGACTCCACTGGCTACGCACCTAGTAAGGGGTGGAGGAGCCCCAAGTTCATGACCGGGGGCAGCCTCCTCCTCCGAGCCGGCCACGGCCTCGCAGTGAGCCTCAGGCTCCTCTCCAAACTCCCCCAGGCTGACAGCATCCCCCTTTGTCCACCTCCCTTGACATTTACACCCCGTTTTCTACACCCATAGCAGCCTCCTGGCAGGGGGTTCTCTAGGTCACCGTCAACCCATCCGCTGCCGGAGCAGTCCTGCTTTCCAGTGCAGAGACGCAGTGGCTAGGACCCTCGTCACCACCAACACCGGGCAGAGGGTTCCCGGGGGGCTCTCAGAGTGCTCACTCAGGACCCCAAAGCAACACCAGAGTCCAACAGAGCCCGGAGCTACGAGCAACCCAGGGCCTTGCTAGAGCTGTTGAGGTGCTTGGTGCTCCCCAAGGAGCCACAGTCAGCAGCATCCTCTGTTCCCACCGCACGCACCTGATCTGCCCTCTGTCCGCGCTCTGAGGCATGATGGGAAGCACAGGAACTGGAGGACACCCCAGAGCCGACCTGGCTGTGGGTACTATCCGTGCACAAGGCCCCGCAGTGCCCGTCTCCCGTACCCTCCTCCTCACCCACTGCGGCGCGTGCTGTTGTTCCTCCATTTGTCAGAGGAGGAAACTGAGGCTCGGAGAGGTGCAGCAGCTTGCCCGGGGGCCCTCTGCCACAAATCGGGGTGCTGGGATGAGAAGCCAAGTCTGCCCAGCTCCAGAGTCTGGGCACTTCACCTCCACGCTGAACTGATGAGGGGACGCAGCGCATCTTGTTGGACTAAGACAGGCCCAGTGACGTGGCCCAGGCCAGGCAAGTCAGTGGCCGAGGGGAAGGCTCCCAGGGGTCCCCACGTCTCCCTCCGTCAGAGGGGACCTGGCTCCCAGTCAAATGCTCACCGAGGACCTGAGGTTCTGAAATTACCTCCCAGAAACAGCCAACCATGGGAGGAGAACAGGGGGTCTGGAGTCGGGAAGATGAGGCCCGCGAGGGACCTCTTCCCTCCCCTTGGCGTTAAAACAGGGTTGCCGGAGAAGGTACGAAGAGGCCTCGCTCAATTAGAATTCCAGCTGAACAGCAGACTTAAAAATACAAGTACAGTGGTACCTCGAGATACAAGTGCCCTAACATACGAGATTTTTGAGATACGAGCAGTCGAGCAAGCGATTTTTGCTTTGAAATACGAGCAACATTGGAGATAGGAGTCATCGCGCGGATCGGCCGGCTGCACACGACCCACCAGTTTACTGTGACTTGAGTGTCTCATAGTTTCCCACGCCTCAAGGTTACAGAACAAATTAAACTCGTATCTTGAGGTACCACTGTACATCCCACGCAATATATTAGCCGCCCTTTATTCACAGGGGATATGTTCCAAGATCCACAGGGACCCCTGAAACCGGGTGGGTGGTATTTATACCTATCATGTGTCATCCCACACATGCATACCTACGGGGAAGTTTCATTTATAAACTAAGCACATAAGAGATGAACGGCGATCACTAATAATAAAATAGGACAATTATAATGAGATCCTGTAGTGAAAGTTATATGACTACTGTGGTCTCTCAAAAGACCTTACTGTTCGGGGCTCGCCCTTCCGTTTCTTGTGCTGATGAGAGAGGATTCGAGGCCTACGTGACGAGCTGCCAGCAGGTGGGCGCCGGACAAAGGGATGATTCACCTCCCAGGCAGAACGAGGTATTTCATCACATTGCTCAGAACAGTGCACAACGTAAAACACCTGAATTCTTTGTTTCTGGAATTTTCCATCTAATCTTTCCGGACCATGGTGGACCACAGCTAACTAACACCGTGGAAAGCGAAACCGCGGATCAGGGGAAACTACCGTACTTCACAACAACAACAAAAAAGTTGCTGTTTATCTGAAACGCAACCCTCACGGGGAGTCCTCTGTGTGCATTTGCGAAGTCTGGCAATTCCCCCCAACATCCCCCCTTCCCCATGTTAATAGGAGGTGGCCAAAACCGGTTTGGCTCAGTGGATAGAGCATCAGCCTGTGGACTGAAGGGTCCCAGGTTCCATTCCGGTCAAGGGCATGTATCTTGGCTGCGGGCACATCCCCAGTGGGGGGTGTGCAGGAAGAAGCTAATCGATGTTTCTCTCTCATCAGTGTTTCTAGCTCTCTATCTCCCTTTCTTTCTGTCAAAAGTCAATAAAATATTTTTTTTTAAGTGGGCAGGAGACGGGGGAATAAAGTCCAGTCATAATATTGAGTGTAATAACTATGGATGGTGTCAGATGGGCACTAGACTGACCCGGCTGGTCACTCCCTAAGTTCTGTAAATGTCTAACTACTATGCTGTACCCCAAAACTAACATAATATTGCACGTCAACTGTAACTGACAAAAACGGACCCACTCTCCCTCCAGGAGCATGCCTGCGCTTTCCCCTCCCCCCTCAGCCTCCCCCACGGGTGTGCACCTCCTAAACTCTAAGGGACCCCAGGAGACTGGCAGCCAGGGGAGCAGTGGGCAGCAACAGCTGGTCCCCGAGCCCGTCCACAAGGCCCTTTTCTCGGACTCTCCCCGGAGCTGACAGCAGCCCGCCTTGGCTCACTCCTTCCCCACAATGTCAGAGCCAGAGCCGCTGGCCTGGTCTCTCTCCACTGGCTTCTTCGACCGCAAGCCCTTCCCTGTGTCACTGCCTCCAGCTTTCACAAACATACTCTCAAAATCAGAAAAAAGAAAACATTTCTGTAAAAGAGCAAGAGAACATGGGATCTCTGCTGGCCGCTCAGTTCTGAGAGAACCAACCCCACACGGCAGGGTCCCCAGGATGGCCTTCAGGTTTCTGGCTCTCCCTCCCCAGCCCTATTGCTGAGGCCTCAGGCCACGGGGGGGGCCGGCCCGAGGCTCCCCTGAGGCCGGGCGGAAAGCTGGGCCCGGCATCCACTCCCCAGACTGGGAGAGTGCAGGTCCTGAGAGCCAGGAGGGCCACAGGAGCTCAGAGCCCCACCGTGTCACAGCCCCAGCCCCCTCTAGGAGAGGGCTCCGGTTGGAGCCCCCATCTGCAGGGGCCCCAGCCCTAGCCGGACAGCAAGCTGGAATTCACAGCTCATCTGTCAGAGCTGGGAAGGCCCCAGGGATCCTCACGTCTAACGCCATCAGCAGCCAGGTGGGGAACCTGAGGCTGCGCCAGGTCCCGGGGCCTGCCCCCATCTGGGCAGAGCCAGGTCAGGGAGGATGTGGGCGACAGAAGCTAATGCTCCTGCTGCTGCCCCTTGGATGCCATCGCTGCCACCATTACCCCCCACCCCACCCCTATCGCGGCCAACACAAGCCCCGGTCTTGTTGCAAATTTTTATCCTTTTTTTTTTAACTCATGGAATCAGCCCCTACTTAATCCCTCCTGATGCCTATCACCCTGATTAGCCTCCGCGGATCGAGTTGCCACACACCTCACCCCTCCACCTCAGAGAGCTGAGTTGTTGGCAAGAAACCGAGGGACGCCCAGGCCTGTTCCCTGGTTTGAGCAATTCATTCTGATGCTCCACATGAGCCCCGGCAGACCCCAGAACGCAGAGCCCAGACCCGAAAGCCGGACCCCAGGGCTCAGAGCTGGATCCCTTGTCCAGGGGCTCGAGGCCTGACACTGGTGCCCAAGAGCCAGGGCCCCAAGGTGGACCTGATACCCTAGAACCTCCCTCCCAAGCTCTACAGCCACCCCCACCTGCTCAACTGTCCAAACAGGTACCAGCCGAGCGCCTCTGGGTTCTCACCTGCGAACGTCCACATAGGTCTCGACTCCCACCACGCACACCGCATGCGTGGGCTTCTTCAGGCACAGCCGCACAGCCCTCTGCGAGGCCATCCTGTGCCCCGGCTCCCCGCCTCCTGCCTCCCAGGGTCCCAGGGCCTCTGCGGGGCACCTCGGAGGGAGCCAGGAAGAAGTGTGAGTGCTGATGGGTCGTGCCTTCCTCCTCCCTTTTAATTTCACCCAGAGACCTGATGAGCCTGCCCGCGCGAAGTCCCCACCTCCTGGCCCCACGCCCAGTCCTCCTCACTCAGGCCTGTCAATCCGGAGCCCTGGGGAGGAGGCCCCAAGGCCTCTCTGGAGGACGGAGAAGGGAGTTGCAGCTCGCGTCCCTGGTGGGCAGCTCAGCTGCCAACACAGGACTATCGAGCCCCCCTCAGTCCCCCGTCCCCCTTCCCTGGCTCTGCCTCTCTCCTGAGATTCTGCCTGGCCCCAGACTATAAAGATGTCAGCGTCCTCTGAGGGCTGACTATGCGCCAGGCGCCGGCTGGGCAGTTTACAGATCTTATCTCCTATGACAGGACGTCAGGCAGCATCTAAAGCCCTGCAAGGTCGGGATGCCTGGGCTCCAATCCACTCTGCCTCTTACAGCCTTGACCTTGGGTAGTTCACTTCTCTGCGGCTCCGGCTCCCCGTGGAAGATGAAAGCTGGGGTATGGGGATCGCATGAGCTATGTGTGAGAGGTTCAGTGCAGTGCCTGGCACCTAGCATTCGGTACAAGAAATGCCAGCCCTGCCTGGTATGGCTCAGTGGATAGAGCACTGGCCTGCAGACTGAAGGGTCCCAAGTTTGATTTCGGTCAAGGGCTCAATCCCCAGGAAGGGGCATCAGGAGGCAGCTGCTCAATTGATTCTCATCATTGATGTTTCTACCCTGTCTCCCCGAAAATAAGACAGTGTCTTATATTAATTTTTGCTCCCAAGGATGCGCTAGGTCTTATTTTCAGGGGATGTCTTATTTTTCCATGAAGAAGAGTACAGTACACGTTTATTGTTGAACAACAACAAAAAAGGAAATGTATGACCTGTAGACAGTACGGTAGTCGTTGTCATCACAGACCAGCTCACTGATTGGCCACAGCGCAGCCGGAGCTGTTCAGGCAGTGCGAGGTCTCTTTAAATCAGGAGCCAGACGCCTTACGGTAGCTTCCCCGGGGAGGCCTTATGTTTGGGGGAGGCCTTATGTTTGGGGAGGTCTTATTTTGGGGGGGATGCCTTATATTACAGCGAGAGGCAAAACTGGAAGTAGGTCTTATTTTCAGGGGATGTCTTACTTTCAGGGAAACAGGGGAGCTCTGGTCTCCCTCTCCCTTTCTCTCTGAAATCAATAAAAAGACATTTTTTAAAGAAATGCCAGTGATTATCAGCTGTATCTCCATGTTATAGGAGGAGAAGCACAGCTGCAGGCCACACTGTGAGTAAGTGGTGGAGCCAGAGCCTGCTCCCAGGTCCCTCTGATCCCCACACTCTTCCACCCCCCACAATGTGGGGAGCTCCTACCTCGACCCCAGAGCTGGCGCTCAGAGGAGGCGCCCGGAGCCAGGGACTGGGGAGGGGTGATTCTTTTCTGAAAATCCCCTCCTGTTAGCATTGGCAGGTGCTGGCTCCCCCCTGTGCTTGGGTGTTTATGGAATTCCATTCATTCATTTGCCACTCATTCAATGAGTGCCAGCTCGGGGTTAGGCAATCCTTAGGGCAATGGGGACACACAGGCGGTGGGGATGGACAGACAGACCGCAATCCCTGCTCTGAGGACGTTGGTCTTCTAGAGAGACAGGCAAAGGGAATGGAGCCTGCTTTGGCCAGGCCTTCAGATTCAGCTTTTCCCAAGTAAAGTGCGGGTAACATTCGGTGCACTGAAATTCTTCCAAGCAAATGATAATGGTGACTTGGTCCTGGGGGTGAGAAGTGGTTGGGTGCTTGAAGCTGGAACTCAGAAGGTTGGCCGATGGATTGGATGTGGGCATGCGTGAAAGAGAGGAGTCCAGGCTGGCTGGAGTGTTTGGGGCCCCGGCAGCTAGAAGGAGCGAGTTGTCATCAGAGAGACGGGGAAGGCAGGGCGTGTGCAGGCTGGGCAGGGGGTTGGCTGTTCCATGTTGGACTTCTTTGACATGAAATGTCTATCAGACCTGTGAGTGGAGATGCTCCCTCCCTGTGGGAGGGTGGGGGTGATGAGGAGGAAAGTTCCCTCAGGAATCACAGGACACCCCTCCTCAACCACAGGGTCCACGCGCAACCAGAACTCCCCCCTCACCGGTCTGGGCTGGGAGGATGGCAGAGAGATGGAGAAAGGAAGAATGCCCAGTGTCTGGGAACCCGTCCGATGTGGCCAGAGAGGGACACAGGCTCTGCCTCCAGGACCCCCCAGCCTGATGAGGGAGACGAGAAACATAAAAGCAGCATAAACATTTATTTGGTTACTTTTGACTTTGAAGCTCTTCCTGGAATGATCTTTCTTCCTGCCAGCATAGCTGATTACAAATAATCTTGGATTACAAAGTTTATTACACCCAAAGGCACCAAGACAAAGTCTAGGTTTGCCCACGGATACAGAACCCAACACAACCGTGATTCAGGCATGTGAGGACATTAACCAGGACCAGAGCCATTTTGTTCATATGTAATGTAATGTAGCATGTGAAATGCAGGTTCCCTAAGGACACATGGCATATTCCCATTAGAAAAGGATGGATAGATGGCTGGATGAGTGGATGGATGGGTGGATGGGTAGGTCGCTGGACGGGTGAATGGATGGATGGAAAAGATGGGATGGTGTACAAAAAACTACAAAGATGATGATAATGGTGACGATGATGGCAACAATGACAGCGATGATGATGATGATGATGATGATGATGACGACGACAAAATGGAGCATACAGAGCCCTCACCACATGCCAGGCAGTATTCTAAGCCCCTTCCATGTCCTGACTTATCTAATCCTCACAACAATACCAGGTGGCAGGTACCAATTAAGCCTGGAATCCCAAATTCCAACAGAACAGAGCTTGCGTGTGCAGGAGGTGCCTTCTGCAGGTTGTGGGCAGGGCAGGGGCCGGAGCAGGTCACGGTGTTTTCAAAGAAATGTTCTCAGAGCCGGCGGAAAGGGGGAGGGGGGAAGTAGCAGAGAGTGGGCAGAGAGGCTGAGAGGAACATCACTTTACAAATGAAAATGCCAGGACACAGACACGCTAAGGGACCCTTTCAAGATCCGAAGCTGGAAAGCGTGGAGCCAGGATCGGAGTCCAGGCCAGCTGACCCTAAATGGACTGGGAATCTTTGGCTCGATCCCTGGGAGGTAGACTCTCGGGTCGTTCTACCTTCTTCCTCGTGCTTTCGTGTTTTGTTTGAACAGCTTTGGTGAGCAAAACCTTTTACTCCTGGGGAAAACCAGAGCGTTTCCTGTTCTGGCCTCCCTGCCCACCCTCTGCTCTCTGCTCCCTGCCTCTCTGCCCACTCTCTGCTCCCTCCCTCTGGCTCTGAAAACATTTCTTTCAAAACACCATGACCTGCCCTGCTCAGAAACCTCAAAAGTCACCTCCTGTACACCCATTCTGTGGTCTACTTGAACTTGAAATTCCAGACTTAATAGCTCAAATTTGGGAGGCGCCGGGGCAGCGGAGCGGAATGACATCATTGACCCCACTGCCCTCCCGGTAGAACATACCATACCGCTGGGAGGGCTTGTCCAGGTCAGCCTCACACGCAACCCCATGCGGAGCGGGAGGCCTGCCCACTGCCCGGTGACTGTGGGACTCTCGATTCCAGGATGTCCCGGAATGACCCAGGGAAATGCAGCAGGAGGTGGCTGATGCTGGTGCTGCCGTGTCTAAGGCCTCATTCCCCCCACCCCCCCCACCCCCATTCTTCAGCAATGTCTTCCTAGCATCTTCCACGTGCCAGGCCTTATTCTTGGCCCTGGGGATACAATCGTGAATTAGACAAACCACGTCCCCGCCCTCAGGGGGCAGACAGAGTAGCAGGAGAGAGGGGATAAACTATAGGATAGAGACTAGATGTCAGGAGGGGTGAGACATGAGGAAGCCGGGTCCAGGGGATGGGGTGCTGTTGTGAGTGGGAGGGCTGGTCAGGTTAGGTTTATCTGGGAAATGACAGTGGAGCTGAGATCTGAAAATAGGACCTTGGCGATGTCATGGGCTCTTCCAATCTCAAATAATCCAGGATTCCATTGGTCGAGAAGTACCCCCCGTTCAGGCTCCCTATTTACAAACGGGGTTGTTGAGCTAGACCGTTTCCCAATTCAGATGCTTTCAGGGTTCAGGCAGAGAGCATACATGTGTGAAGCTGTCAAATGCGAGACAATAGGGAAGAGTGGCGACTGTGGCAAAGGGAAGGGAGCTTTGGCCACACATTAAAATTCAACGTTTCTTACAAACAGAACACGATGGGTCAAGCAGATCCCATGTGTAAGTCAGACCTGACCGTGGGCGGTTAGTTCCAGACCTCAGCACTGCCTGTGTGTGGACTGGGGGGAAGGAGGGTGATGGAGGGAATAACGCTGATTGGGGAAGTCATTGATGCTGATGAGAAGTCACTTGGGCCCAGATGAGTCTTGCCACCATCAGGCATGGACCTCGCCAGCCTCAGGCCTGTGACTGACTAGTCAGCGGGGGTTCAGGGCTGCTCCCATGATTGCTGACGCCAGCTCTTCCACTGTGGGGGACCCTCCTCCCCAACACACACACGCACACACACACAGTCTGTGCCTGAGCTTGCTTGAGACAGCCATGGAGGAGGGGGAACCTGCAGAGCCAGCCTTGGCCTTGCTCCACTCACAGTGCCCCGAGCACAGGGACAGTGCTCTGCAGAATCGCTGACTTCAAGCTGGAAGGGCCTCTAGAGACCATCAGTGCAGCCCTCACTTCCGGCTGGGTAAACTGAGGCTCAGAGAAGAGCAATGACATAGCAAAGTCACAGGAAGCCAGGCCTGGCCCAAGGCTTTCAGTCACCCCCTCATTGACAAAACATCTACTGGACACCGGATACAGGCGCTGTTCTAGAAGTTGGAGTTCTCACACCTGTTGAGAACTCTCAGCTTCTTATATTGACTTACTCCCCTGGGGTCCCCTAGGTCACCCCTAACCCCTTCCTGTGCCCCTGGAAGCCAGGGCAGAATCCTGGCCCCCCGGGTGGGAGGAGAAGGGACCTCAGAGGCTCTGACTCAGCCATCGTGAAATGTTCCTATCTCTTTTTCCCTTTCCATTCTTTTCTAAAATCAATAAAAATATGAAAAAGCCTATCTGATAAAGCGGGAATATGCTAATTGACCATCACATCCTCATAAAGATGGCACCACAGCCAATAAGGAGGGAATATGCCAATTGACTGCCATGCCCTTAAAGATGGCAGCACCCATAGCCACAAGATGATGGCACCCAGTCCTCTCAGCCCCCCAGCTGCCCAGGGCCAGCCCAAGGGATGACCAAACAACTGAACAAGCAAGCTGCATGGGGCGACCAGGCCAGTGGAGGTGGGCTGTGAGGGGCAACCAGGCTGGCAGGGGTGATAGTTGGGGGTAGCCAGGCCAGCAGGGGACAGTTAGGAGCGACCAGGTTAGCAGGGAGGGAGCAGTTGGGGGTGACCTGGCTGGCTGGCAGTGGGGGGGGACATTTAGGGTGACCAGGCAGGCATGCCAAGGCAGTGAGGGACAATCAGGCCAGCAGGGGGGCAGTTAGGGGCAACTAGGTAGGCAGGCAGGTGATGATTAAGAGCCAGTGGTCCAAGATTATGAAAGGGATGTCTGACTGCCAGTCAAGACCAGCAGTCAGACATCCCCCGAGTGGTCCCAGATCGGAAAGGGTGCAGGCTGGGCTGAGGGGACCCCGCCCCCACACATGAATTTCGTGCACCAGACCTCTAGTAAATAAATAAATGAGGCAAGTGTGGGACAGTGTACTAAGTGCTTCACAACGTCCTTATGGTTGCATCTGGTTTGTCTGCAGGTGTATTGGGGGTGGGGTGTTTCTAGGAGTGTCTGCTTGGTATCCCTCAGACCCTCCTCCAGGAGCATTCTTTGCATTATCTACCCCTTTGATGAAATAGGGAGAAGCAAGGGATTTGGGGGCTCCCTCTCTGCCATTGGCTCTTCTTGCAGCTGCTAGAGTAGAGACCCATCATTTTCCAACGTCAGCCAACTGGCTCCAGTTGAGATCCCGCTGTGAGAATCGGCCCGGGTCCAGCACCTCCTGCTGGCTTGCTCACAGCTGGGGACTCAGGCCTGGGAAGGGGGTGAGGAGGGACCTCGCTGGGCATCACCTAACACAGAGTTTCGAATCTCGGCAGGTCCTGCAGGGAAACATGCCCCCGCACGTGCCTCATTGAACACAAGGACACAAAGAGGCCCAGAGAGGGCGAGAGCCACAAAACAAACAGCCTAGAGGCAAAGTGGGCTGAAGGACAGAGAGTCAGAAACCTGGATTCTCGGGCCGCCTGACCTGGTTCCGTGAAAAACGCCTCTTTCTTTCCTCCAGGGCAGCTCTGTCCAATGGGACACCCCACCTGGGTCTGGCCTGTGCACCTGCTGTTCTCGCCATCTGTGCTGCTGACGAGATCTCCTCTGCCAAGACCCCCAATGGAGAAAGCATGACACAGTTCATTGCTTTCAACACCTTTCCCCAAACCACACACTCATGTATTCCACAATAAATCCGTGGGCACTGCCAGGGACCAGGCCACGGTGAGGAACAAGCCTGACCGGCCTGCTGAGGAAAGCAGGGTTTACGGAGAAGGCAGGAAGTTTTGTAAGAGCCACCACAGGGGATGCGCCGAGGCCCGCAGATGCGGGTGTGGGAGGCAGGGATGGTAACAGCGGAAGCCGGGTCACTGAGCACATCTGGTGCATCAGCTCTGGGCCGAGCACGTGTCAGCACCATCTTTCAATCTTGCATCAAACCCGGGCAGGAGGTGAGTGATCATTTCTGCTCTGAAGAGGACGGACTCCAGTCTCAGGAAGTGGAAACAATGAGCCCCAGGTCTCGTGCCAATGAGGATGGAGGCAGAGCGGCTGCCCCATCCACGGGAATGGAGTGGTAATTGCTATGTTCTCCTGCCTCCGAGGACGGTGGAGCCAGGGTAGCTCTTACCTCGTGCACTGCCTGCGGGTGCCAGTGCTTCCAGACTCGGGGGCCACTTGCTTCCTATTGCATCACATACGCCCCAACGTGCCCCCTGGGAAGGGCAAAACTGCCCCGTGTCTGGCCTACAGGAGGACTCACGAGACACCCCTCCCGGCTGCCTAACACCAGTATGGTCCGTGGGGCACCGGCTGCCCCTCTCTGTCACCCTGGCACCCCGTCAAGCCCTGGAGCCTCCTGGGACCCGGGCCCAGGCCGCCCAGCCGCTGCTGGCTTTGGCTGGGTCTGAATCCCGGGGCCACCGCAGGGAGGGCCCTGACGGCTGAGGTGGGAACGTGGGGCACGTGCATTCCTAGGACATCAAGGGAAGAGGACGCTTTGGAGATAAACCTGGAAGTCTGCGGGTTCACGTTTAAAACAGATAAAGGAGTAGATACTCAGGACCAAACAGAGTGGGGGCTCAAAGCCCACGTGTTCCCCATTCCCGTCCAGCAGTCCCACCGCCCTGTGAGAACCTGGCTTGTCACGGATAATGAGGCCAGAGAGGACAGCGCTCGATCCAAGGCCGCACAGCCCGTTCTCTGGGGAGAACAGAAGGGGCACTGGGGTACAGGTGGTCAGTGGCTGGGCAGGCTGGGCCATCAGTGGACAGAGACCTGGCCCAGCACTGGCTGGCTGTGTGACCCCAGGCAGCCACTTGCCCACTCTGGGCTAGTCTGGCCTCCTCTACAACATGGGGCTGCTGCTTTGTACTGCCCTTGACAACACGCCTCCTTCACCCCTTCTAGGTGGTGGCTGTGCCTATCCCCACTCCGCAGAGGGAGAAACTGAGGCTGGGAGCCATCAGGTGATGCAGCCCATGAGACTGGCTCCAGCACGGCTGGGGTCCAGGTGGAAGGTCATGGACTGGGAGACTGAGGCCCTGGGAGCAGAGAGTGGCTCGGGTCACACCGTCATCAGCTGCGGAGCGGAGGCTGGGAGCCAGCTCCCGGCACCTTGCCTGGCTCCAAAGAAAACAACGTAATCTCCTTAAGTCTTTGGCAAGGAAGCCAGGTCTTACCAGATGGGCTGTGCCAACACCCTGGAAGCTGTCAACACCCCTGCCGCATCCTCCTTCCTGCCCACCTCCCGCTGTCTTTCCTGGGAAAAGGCAGCTCTGTTGCCACACCACCGTGTCCTTCCTCAGAACCAGGCGCCCACAGGTGGCACCTCCCCTCCCACCCCTTGCCCTCCAGCCTGGACTCCCGGGCAGAACGGGCAAGAGGCAGCGTCGCTGTTGCTACGCCCTAAGTTGCTGACATCTTGGATGTGGCGATCTGCCTGGTCCCCTGTCCCCACCTCCTGACCCAAGAAGGCTCACATTAGGCAGAGACAACGGGTAACACACTGACCCCAAGACTTCGACGGGAGAACTCAGGATCCCCCCCCAAAACTCTGCCCCCCTATAGCAAGGGCATGGAGCTGCTTTTCTACCAAGGGCCGTTTGGAAATTTATAACATCACTCGCTTAACATAATTCACTGAATAGAAATGTATGTGCTGTGAAAAACGAGCCTAGCTTCATTGAGTGTTTAGTCCCACCTGCGGCGGCCCTGGCAGGGCCAGACCAGATGACTTCATGGGCCTTTCATGGCCCTCGGGCCGGACGTTCCCCACCCTGACAGGAAGGAGGGGGACGCTGAGCACCTGCTCGGAGCTGTCCCCAGAGCGCACATCCTGGTACAGGGGAGCAAAGCGCGGCTCAGAGCGGGGCCGCCGCTGCCCAGGGTCCCAGAGTCAATCCGGACAGTCGTCCGACCCTGAGCCTCTGCTCCCCAGCTGCTGCTCTCCAGCGCTCTGCACCCACCCCTGTCCTGGGTCAAAGGGCAGGTCCCCCAGCCCAGAACAGGGGGACACTCCTGACTGAGACCTCAGACAAAGCAGAGTCTTCCTGGGCCATGGTTTCTCTATCTGTATATGTCGGAGGGCAGGAGGCGGTGTGATGGTCTCTGAGTGCTTTGGGCACTGGCTGCCCCCACTCTGTCCTCTTGCTCCCCACCCCGCCCTGCTGGCCTTGCGTGGTCTGCGTTCTGGAACCAGCCTGGGACAGAGGCCCGCTCCGGAGGGCCCCGATGGCTGGGTAAGGAAGTGGGGCGCATACATTCCTCCTTCTGGGGGCCCATAGGTGGCCTCTTCCTGACTCTCGCCTAGGCCACATGCCCTCTGGGGCCTGGGGTCCTCACTTCCACCCTCTGAGGTGGCTGTGATGTTTCATGAGCTGATCAGGATTCCCCAGCCTCTAGGAGACAGCACCTGTGGATCTTGGGGGACAAGGGGGAGCATGGATGTGGTGATCTGCCTGGTCCCCTGTCCCCACCTCCTGACCCAGGAAGGCCAACATTAGGCAGAAACAACAGGCCACACACTGACCCCAAGACTTCAAGAGGGTGGGGTGAGAGTTCAGGGTGGCACAGTCAGCAGAGGTCACGCTGGGTGATTACCCATCCCCACAGTGCTGCCTGCCCTCCCCCGACCATTGAGCCCTTCCATCTCCCCCTACCCCAGGCCTTCACCCCCTCTTGTCTGTGTACATGGCTTATGCATATATGCATGCAAGTGTTTTGGTTGATCTCTTCCCACCCACCGCCTTCTCTCTGAGGACCTGCAGTCTGTCCCCTGCTTCTGTGTCCCTGGGTCTATTCCAGGACTGGGTTTTCAATCCCGGGGTCAAACGCACCCCTTGCTTCTCTGTCAGTCTCCTGGGAACCTGCTCCAAGGTGCTCACAGCATCTCCTTCCCACACCAGCTGCAGAGCCCGCCCAAGCTGGTAAGGCACCTCACAGACCACAGCACTGAGGCCCTGCGAGGCCCCTCCCGCTCCCCGCCGGCACCTCTGCCTCTGCCTCCTGCCATTCTCCTGGACACATGACCCCCGAGTCTGCAAGGCCCTGTCATCTGTGCCACTGGCTGCAGAGTTCCTGTGGCCTGGGCCCGCCTCCATGAGGCCCCCCCGCCCCAGCCCCTGCCTGGCCCCTTCCCTCCAAGCGCTGGCCTGTGCCCTGTCCAGCTCACATCCTCCGAAGTCCCCTTCAGAGTTGGCAGCCCAAAGGGTGAAAGGGGAGTCTAGCTTTGCCTAACCTGGCACAACTGACCCTATGGGAGGACTCTAAAATGGGCCCAGCTCAGCAGCCAATTCCCCAGGCCTGACCCCTCCTGCTCCCCACCAGGGCCCCATCCTCCCGGCTGTGTGGCTCACCTCCACTGAGCACGGGGGACCAGGTTCCAGGGCCAAGATTCCGACAATGTCCTGCTGAACCCCCAAACTGGGGTGGAAACCAGGGGAGAGGTCAGCAGGTGAGCTCAGAGTCAGCCCCTGGGGCTGGTGGAGTCAAGGAAACTTCTAGAAGCAGTGTCACCACAAAACATTCCACCCAGCCCAGAAAACAAACATGGGGAGACCTTTCCTTTCACCCTGCCCGGGTTCTGAAAACATTCTCCCTCATTCACCTTTGTAAAGCAAACGATGGCGAGAGGAACTGGCCCTTTACGTCCTTCTAACCGAAACGTGTCGCCTCCATCAGAGGTGGGTTCCCTGGGCGGGCAGGGGCCCCGGCCACGAACCTGGTGCCCAGCACCGGCACACACAGGGCCCAGCCCAGCCCTCACCGACGCCCGGAACTGATGACTAAAGGGTTACATTTCCACTTGGAGGAGAGGATGCGCATAACTCTGTTCTCACCCAGAACAGAGTGAGAAATGCCTGCGAATCCACGTGAAGGCACCAACCACAGGCCCTATACGTGGATCTCCAACTCCACACGCCCCAGATCCTAAGCAAGACCCTCGGCGGGAGTCTGCAACCCCAGCCCCCCGAGGCATGCACCCACGGGTGCCTTTACTGGGGGTCAATTTTGGAAGGTCTCATGCAAAGTGCCCAGGAGAAAGATGAAGGGAAGGAGGGTGAATGATGATATGGGAGGAAGGCTGACAGGCGCAGGGAGTCTTCCTCACAGGTTCGAGGCTTTCCCCAGGGCAGGCGCAGGCAGCAACGCTTTTGGGGAGCTTCCTGTCTGATGGGGAGGCACAGGCTCTGTCCTGGGGAGCTTCCTGTCTGATGGGGGAGGC